>VDFB02203391.1:0-19060 GCA_007258455.2 Sequoia sempervirens
AAGTGCTAGTAATAATGACATGTGGAAAGTATAATATAAAATTTGAAAATATAACCACTATACATTTATGAGGTATGAATTCTAAAATTGCAAATAAGTGTAGTTGTATACTAGCATATAGAATTGCATGTGCATATAGACAAATATATAAAATTATTATTATAGATCTTTATAGGCAATAAAACACATGAAAAATATAATAAAAGTAAAAAAAATATTTTAAAATTTAATATTGCAAATAACTTTAGCTTTTGGTATTTTAGAAAAATGGTATTTTTTTTGATTGGTAAATAGTTGCTAAGGGGCAACAACCATTGTATTAATTATCAAAAAATTACAGTGAGAGTTCAGTATAGTAACCCATCCCATTAGAACAAATTTGCGGTTTGTTTCTCACCCTTTACATCCTTGCACATCCAACATTTGTTGTGACACCTTTGGATCATACATCCTATGCCATTTACAACTCAATTACAGACAAACATTATTGAGGCACCTAAAGTTACAAAATTGGGGCATAAGGACACAGTGATTGTTATTGATAGAATTACATAGACAAAATTTTGACTCAGACGCAACATCGACATCACCTTCCCAGAGCTAGTCATCTCCTTCACACATTTTTTGCATTGCAAGTGCACCAACAACCATAAAACATTCATTACCATAAGCATGATGAGTTGGATTGTTTGCTATCTCCTCATTGTCTCTGAAATTGTTCTCCACCCATTCTTCGCCTTCACCCAGACCCCAATCCTCATTGTCCTTGATTTCGACATCCAACTCTAGCCCTTCTACTTCTATAAAACCCTCCACCCAACCTACACTAGGCACTCGGGTGATACTAGCCACTCGCATCAAAAAATTAATGCTCCATTCCATTTCCCCCCCAACGCCTTTCTAGCACCTTCGATTTCAAGGTGCAGACAATTGGGAATTTCTTCACCTCCGCCCCCTGACCCAACGACATGTACTAGTTATGTGGCAACAACGTGAGTAGGTTGGCATCCAAATTGTCTAAGGCTGCATCAATTTCATCAAGAAAGGCATGCAAGAACACCTTCTGGCTTAGTGACTTCGCCTTGACCTTGCTCACCCCCATGTATAAAAGAACTGCCAAGAACATTGCGGTAATGTCAGTATTGACCCTGTATCGATGGTGGGCGATCAAAAATTCCATCAACGCCTTCTTCACCTCCAACAAAACTAGAGGGTGGTTCGAGGTGAGAATGACCTTCAGTCTTTTATCCGTGACCTCCCCTCGGAAGGACATTTTCTTTTTTGTGGAGTCCAAGCATATAGGCGTGTCCATCGCACCACTATTAGTAGCACTTCATAGTTAGAAAAGGAATGAGTCATCCACCGCCTCCAAAACCTATTTGTAGTTGCTAGTCATATGTCGACATGATGGGCTACTTAATCTCTCATTGATTAATGTATTGTCCGATGCTATACTTTAGATTTTGCAATCTGCCTTGTGCAAATAATGCGCGATAAAACCAACCATCTGCTGTACCTTGCCATGCTGTTGCACGCAAGAAGATAGAGCACGTCTTTTCGTCATCCTCCTTAGTGCTAGCTGGCCCACCTGTTCTCGGACTTAACTTCATATCATTCAAGTGTAGTAGCGGACTTGCCAAATAATGAGTGCCACCAATCATAGAAATGTGTGAGGGGCACTGCCACCCACAACATTGCCACTTGGATCCACGTGTTTTATATATCCATGTGTCATATAGCTTTAGTGTTGTGTCCTTTTTGCCACCGCTTTTGCTAGTCCATCCGCCAAGTCATTTCCTTCCCTGTATACGTGGCTTAGTTTGTACTCCTCAAACCCCTCCAACAATTCACATATGGGCCAAAACCATTGGCCAAGCTTCCAATTTGGTGAATTGTTGAGTCTAATGGCATTTATCGTTGAGGGAGTCTCCCTCGAGGTGGATACGCTTGACACCTATTAAACAACCCAAATGAAGACTAGTTAGTGCCGCCCTAAATTCTGCGACGTTTGTACTAATTCCCAACTCGATAGACCTCTCTGCCAAGACCTTCCCATGTTCATCGCGCACAGTACAACCAACACCACTCAGACCAGGGTTTGCCCTCAATCCATTGTCAAAGTTGAGCTTGATCCAGCTAGGTTCTGGGGCCTCCCACCTCACCTCCTTCCTTTTTGCCAGCCCAGACACCCCATCAGCACACATGGAGGGAATCTTGATGCCAACAAACTCTTTTGCTATCTTGTCGTCCCAATTCGTAAAAATCCTCTTTTTGCTTGATTTGTTGCAGGCAACCTCATTGACTAAATTTGCACTATGACCTTCAATTTTGCAATAGAGCCTCTTAGCTTCCAATTCCTTGTCCTAAAAAATTCTCTTGTTTCATTCCTTCCATAATTCCCAAATGATAGTAGATGGGATAAAAAACTTGAGACTACCAAAGATTGACTTCTTATGTTTCGGCAGCCACATATTAAACTAGGCTTCAATATCCAGGGGGGTCAGGCATTGAAGGTCCACCTTCCTCATGAAGAACTTCCAACATGCATTTGCATATGGATAGGTCAAAAGGATGTGATCGACTATTTCATTGCTACATTTGCATAGTACACACTGCCTCGGTCCCTACACTCCAAAATTTTCCAATCGATCCTTGGCGAAAATCCTCTTTTGTAATGCCAACCAAGCAAAAACCCTAGCTTTCAGAAGATAGTTTTTATTCCAGATCAGTTTGTTTGGCTAATTTTGTTTAGCAATTGCAACTTCCTTCACTTTATACCCAAATTTAACCTTGTAGGAGCTCGTGGACAACCCACACCACCTAATAATGTCCATTTGGTTAGAGGGGGAAAAGGTTCTATTTCTTAAGATTGTGACAAGTGCCAACTTCTAATCTTGGGGTGCATCAATATCTTGTAGAAAACACCACTCCCAAATTGCCACACCATTTTGAATAGTTGTGCCATAGTTGCAAATCTTGCTACCCCATACTCGAAGGATCTCATTTGTAATGTCCTCAAGGTTGGGATGGCTGGCGATAGGCTCCCACCCATCCCATGAATCATTCCATAAAGAGGCCTTTTGTCCATTCTTGACCTCCAAAGTGATTGTTCTGTGACAATGTCCCTGCACTCCATTATATAATTCCAAATCACAGAGCCCCTGGGGGGATCCGCAGTGGTCAAAATTCGGGTGGGCTCATCCGAGTCAATATACTTTCTTCTAATGATTTTGACCCATTTCTACTCACCTTTGGCATAGAGATTTCACGCAAGTTTAGCCCCCATAACCAAATCCATTATGGCTAGTTGTCAAATGCCTATCCCTCTAGCCTCCTTTAGGGAGTAGATTTTATCCCATGTGACCAGAGGAAATTTCTGTTGATCACCTGAGCCATTCCAGAAGAATCTACTGAGAATCTGATTGAGGTCTTCTTCCACTGCCTTCAAGATTTTGAGCATGTCATGGAGTATATTGGAATCGCTGATAGGACAACTTTCACCATCAAAAGTCTACCAGGAGAGGACAACCACTTTTCTTTCCATGTTCCCATTTTTTCTTACAATTATTGACTAGACTCTTCCAATAACACTCCTTATTGATTCCTACAAAAAAGGGAGTTCCCAAAAAGCGCCTAGGAAAATTTTCCACCCACACATTTAGTATTCTTGCTAAATCCTTTTGGAGACTAGGTTGGGTGTTTAGAACGACCTCCAATTTCCTCGAATTGATACCCTGCTCGGACGCCAAACAATAATCATCCAAGAATGTCTTAATGATCCTAACTTCCTTCCTACATGCGACACCAAACAAAATGGTGTCATCAGTGAATTGTTGATGGGTAACATGGTCCAACCCATTAGCCATGGACACACCCTGCCACTTACCATCCTTCTTTAGTGCATTAATTCCCCTGCCTAGAGCCTCAACCATGATGATGAACAAAAAAGGGTGCAGTATGTCTCCTTGCCTTAGACCCCTTGAGGAGGCGAAGAAGCCGCATGCAACACCATTTACTAGGATTGAGAATTTTGGTGTAGAGATGCAACTTTTGACCCAATTGATCCACCCTTCATCGAACCCAAACTTCTCAAGCACTTCCACCAAGAACTACCTATCCACCAAGTCGTAGGCTTTTAAGATATCAAGTTTGAGTATCATGCAAGCCTCCCGCGCCTTCCTTGCCGAATGAATGGTTTCATGAGCTATTATGATTCCTTCCACTATTAATCTCTTGAGTGCAAAGCCAGTTTGTTCCTCTGAGATGATTGACTTTAAGGTTTCCTTGAGTCTATTGGCAATAATCTTGGTCACAATCTTGTAGATTGTGCTACAGAGAGCTATCGGTCTGAATTCACCCATTGCCCGGGGGTTATTTTTCTTTAAAATCAAGGCCAGGAAGGTGTGATTGATGGATCCCAACATAGTCATCTTTCGCCTTGATTCCTCAACAACCATCATGAGGTTATCTCCAACAACCTTTGAAAACTTTTGGAAAAAACTAGTCGGAAAGCCATCGGGTCCTAGGGCTTTGTTCGTGTTTAGCAGAAATGTGGCAACCCTAACATCTTCCTTCCCAATGCGTTGGAATAAGGCCTTGTTCTGTTCTTCGATGTTCATTGCAGGGATAAAATCGAGTAGCTTATCCCTCACCTCTCTGTTCACCGATGCATCCTTATTCAAAATTGCCTCAAAGAATCACACAACTTCAACATTAACCTCTTCCATGGATTGTGTCATCACACCATCCTCACCTCTGATTTATGTGATTCTGTTTCTACATAATTTGGCCACAGTTGTGCTGTGAAAATATTTTGTGTTCTTATCTCCTTCCTTCAGCCAAGTCTCCCTAGATTTCTGCCTCAATAACACTCTTCCCTCTTCAATATTTTCGCCAATTCATCCTTTAGGGCTTTCTTTGCTTCAAACTCCTCTTGCCCCATCCCATGCCTTATGATGTGCTTGTTTAAGGTCACCATATTCTGTTATGCTTTTTCGTTTTCAATGAAGATGTTCTTGAAATGTGTTTTGTTCCATTCTTTCAATTTAGCCTTAACATAGCCCAGTTTTTTGCTGAATTTGATCAAATTGGAGTGATTCCCAATTCAAACTTCTTGCCACCAACCTACCACCAGGTCTTAGAGTTTGTAATCCCTTAGCCACATATTTTCAAACTTGAAAGGGTTACCTCTTGGGGGCTCATCCGACAAGATTGCTAATTGTATCAGAAAGTGGTTAGACTGTGTGGGTGGAAAGATTGATGCTTCAAGTAGATTTGCTTGTCCTTCCCAATCATCAAAGACCAAAAATCTGTCCAACTATTATGCAATGTTTGTGAAGCCCTTTCTCCTATTCAACCATGTGAATAACTCGTTCTTGGCCTGCACATTTTTTAGCTGGTTGTTGTTGTAGACACCTAAATTTGGACACTTAATTTATCCAAATTTATCCCCTTTTGTCTAAGCATCCCCTTATTTGCATTAATTAAGTAATATCGCTATTAGTTAATTAATATCCTTAATTCTGCCAAATCCCTAAGGTATTTAATTAATAAATAAATACCTTATCTTTTTAATCATCTTTTTCATCAAATGAATTAAATAAATATGACATTTATTTAATTCCTCACATGTCACATCCCTTTCTTAATCCTAATTATTCTTCTAATCTCATCATTAGGGATGTGCACATGCCTAATCTTTGATTATGATGTGTCACATCCTCCAACTTTTGCAAGTTGGCCTCTAATCTCTCTTACCTAACCCTCCTCTAATCCTTCATTAACTAGCCTAATCAACCTCTCAAGGAATTTTTTATTCCTTTTATCATCAAGAGATATTAAATTCCTTTTTCTCTTCCCCATGTGATCTATGACTTGTCACATCAGAGTCACATGTAAAATCTAACCCTCTTCTAATCATAATTGATTTGTCTAATCAAGTACTTGCTGCGTTAATCTTAATTGGGTCTCCTTATGTATTTATGGAATGTGTCTTAAGTCAACCCTATTAAATGCTTTCTCCTTTTGGAGGCACTCCATTCCCCATGTGAATTTTTAATTCACATTTAATCCCCAATGCATTCCTTGGAATTTAAAATTCCTTTTCTCATCCCCGTGGGATATTTGAGGAATTTTTAATTCCTCTCATCCTCACCCACATGGGACAAGGACCTCCTTTATGAGGAGATCTTGTCCAATCCCCAAGATACTATATAGTGCCTCAATGTCATGTACTATCTTTCCACCTCATGTACACATCATCCTTTCCAAGCCACTTTACATGCCACATGTCAAGGTGTGAGGGCTTGCGAGTTTTCAACTCACCTTAGCCCTACATGTTGATCTTGGTGGCTTAATCTCAACCATCAATTTCTCTAGAGAATTCCAAATTATCTATAAATACCCCCTCTTTTCTCTCATTTTGGGGGAGATTATTTATGCTATCAAAACTCTTGCAAAATTTTCTCTTGAGCCATACTTAGCCAAATTTTTATACTTGCATCCATTTTCACTCATCTTTCCATCTTCATCTCATCTCATAGCTTGCATCTCTTGCCATCCAAGGAGCATACAACATCTAAGATCGAAAAAGCCAAAAGGACAACTCAACAAGGTGAAATCTTTCATTTTGCTTATTTAAGTTAATCATTAGGCCAATCTTGAGGTGTAGGGTGTTTGTAGTTGTTATTTGCACTCTTTTTTTGCTGTTCATTTTCTAACAAGTATTTTCGCCCTATCACAATTGTCTATGAAATCTTGAAAATCTTGTTGAACATTCATGGTCATCATTAACCCACCCTTCTCATTATTTAATGTTGCATTGAAATCCACTTCTATGATTCCCCTTTCACCATTGAAAATTTTCAATCTATTGGTGTTTTTCTGCCACAAGTTCCTCTTATCAATTGTGGAGATCGATCCATAAACATTAATGAGAAAAAAGTGCTCATTCCTCTTCAATAATTTACATCTCATCATGATCTAGCTCTAGTCCTCCCCAAAAACTTCCCCATCTACTGATAAGGGGTTCCATATGATTCCTATACCCCTTGATGCACCTTCAACTTCAACAAAGTTGCCCTTCCATTGCCTCCAACAACTTAGTCTTTTATCACTTTCCTCTTTACCTAATTTTATTTCTTGTAGTAAGAAAATGTCAGCTCTAGATTGGTCAATTTGGTGTTTGATTAGACGCCATTTGTTAGGGGAACTAATTCCCCTAACATTCTAGGTTATGGCCCTCATTGCCCTTAGGGAAGGATTACATCCTTCCTAGACCTAAGTTTCATTTGACCCACTGAATTAACTACAATCTCCAGTTTTGCTTTGTTTGTCTTAGGCCCACATTTTCCATTCTTCTTTATGTTTGGTTTCCTCAACTTTGATTGAGTTTGCTCCAAAATTATTTCCTACAGCAACGCCCCTTCCACCTCCACACCCCCCTCTTCATCCTCAGATTCTAGCTCTGCTTCACTTTCCTCCATTCCTGAGAGGGGAGCATCAGGTTTTGGGCCCCTTGATTCATCCACTGCCCCTTGCACATTACCTTCCCCAACTTCCACTTTCAATCCAACAGGCTCTTCCACCCTTTTCATCTCCTCTACAACTCCATCCCTCACAATTTCTTGTAAGTAAATAGGCGACTATTCAACAATCGATTTGGGTGGGCTATACAACATCAGCGCTCTGGACTCCTCCAAGCCACATAGCTCTGTTGATGTGGGACTGATGAATTGGTCCTTGATGCATTTCCCCCTCACAACATCTAGGTTTTCTTTCATTTTTATGTTTACAATTGGATCCTCTTCCTCTCGATCTCTAGTTGCACAAGGGTTCCCCTATGTAGAGGTATCCTTTGCAACCCCCTCTTGAATTGGACCCCATTCATACCCATTGGCCTTATCTACCTTCACACTTATCCTACACAGATGTCCATGATTCTTGGATTTTCATATAGGGCACAACTTCATCTGGTCTTCTCTCACCACACTTTGAATCCATGACCCCTCCCCTGTATAGATCTCAATCTCCTGGGGCAGACTCTGATGAGGATTCAACCCCAGGAAAATTTTGGCATATGTCCCCAAGAACCTATCTTCTACCTTTTTTTCCATCAAGATGAGTGTACCCAAGCTTCTCCCAATTTCTTTGAAAATATCTTCATCCCAATACTTAGCCAAGCGGTTGTAAAAGCGAACCCAAACCGACCCCTCCTTAATTCTATGTTTCCAGGGATCAAAATTGGGATGCCGGTCAATCAAATGCATCCCAAAACTGTCAAGATAGTGTGGGCCACTACAAAGAGCATTCCATTGTTATGTTTTGGAGGGAATTCTAACAGAAAAAATACATTTGGTAATGCCCTAACCTGGATCTGGTTTCTCCATTTCCCCCAACACCAAATTCTTATACTTTCTAGGTCTTTCCAGCCTCCCCCCCATTTGACTAAAACCCCCGTTTCCTTTAGCCTCTCTATTGATTTTTCAATTTGATCCTTGCTCAAAGTAACATAATTCTTTGAAAACCTAGGGTTTGGCGGCTTACCTATCAAATCTTCATATTTGTGAGAAGGTCCTTTGTCGATCACCTCCTTTTCCTTTCCTTTCCAGGGCTTACTCGAGCGATCCCACCATCCATGCTTCAAGCAAGCATCCTTCTTGCTTTGCTAGCTAACAAAAGTGTCCGCCCCTGAAGCTTTGTTTTCTCGGAACCACCTGCGCCATCCATTTGTGAATTTATTCCGCTTTAATGCAGTCTGGTAGCTGTGCCATTGCCACTACTCCTCCTACCTTTGAGTTGACATTGCCGCTCGTCTTTGAGGAATCCATCTTTGTGGTTGCAACCAAGGGAGACCCTTTTGCTTGCCCCAATCCTTGTGACCATGGTGCGACCACTGACCTTGGTTTCCTTCTATTCTATGTGCATTGGATCAGTATTCTAGATGGCATTTTTCCACTTATCACCCACCTTCATAAACCCATTGTGGGATGTGATTTCTTCCATCCGCTCGCCTTTCTACAACTAGCTCCTCCCTTGAGTGTCTATCTTCTTCGATATCACCCCAAGCCTTCCCTCCCAAGTCGCCTGCGTTTTTCGGTCTTCCTCACTCATTTTTCTTCCCCCCCCTCCACTTTAGTATATTATCAAGTGTACGAAAAATGGTAAAATTTATATCAACCATTACATGACTAAATATTTGTGCAATTATTTCAATAAAAATAGAGATGTCATGTGGAAGTGAGAGTATGGATAAATGTGTACTTGAAGGCCTAAGTGAAGGAGATGTGCATTTATTTATGATAACTCAATGACCATTAAGTAGTCATGTGGATGTCTAACTTGAACTGATTTGACTTTGGTGTCTTTCAAAAAGGGTTGAGTTGATAAAATGTGGATAGTAGTTTATTAAAACGTTATGTTTTTTTGATAAAAATATCTTTTAATATGTGCAGTTAGCCCACTATTGAAGCCAAATTGTATTTTATTATGTACACCTTAAAGGGTGCAACTATACATGTATTCGTGCCTTATTAAAATTTTACTAGTATATTTATTCAACTATTAATTCTTTTAATATATTTAAATGAGGGTTGAAGTGCATGATATCAACTATGGTGCCAACTCATGTATTGATTTCTCCCTTATTTAAGTGTGATTATAGGCACAAGTAGTGACATGGTGACTTTTATTTGTTCATTATCAATGATAAATAAGTGTTAAATTAGATGTATACAAAACAATGACGAGACCTAATACCTAAAACTATTAGATAGAAGATCTTAATAATGTCCAATTGCAAATACCTACTAGGAGCAATTAGGGTTTCAATTGAATATTGATAATACATTATTAAATTACCTACCTTATACTACACAATTGCTACTACCTTACCTAACTCAATGTTTTGTTAGCAAAAACCCTAGAAGGTGAAAAAGGATAACGAGGAAACAAGGAAAGAGGAAAAACAAGCAGATGTAAAAAGTGGATAAAAATGACCCAAAAGGGAATAACATGGGTTTGGACAAGGAGACGGAGTTTGGGAAAAAATGTATGTGGAAAATGGGAAAGGAAATGAAGGAAATCCTAATATCTATGGAAGAAAGAAAATGTATAACAAGATGATGAGGGAGAGAGAAATGAAGCCACAAAAGGGTTAGGGAAAATTTCAAAAGGACTCCAAAGCACCAAAACTATAAGATTAGAAGATGATGGCATGATAATAACATGTAATGAGGAAGCTTGATTGTGATGAATGAAAATGAGAGATGGGAGGGTCTATAATTTTCTAGGAGAAATTTGGGCAAGCAAAGGTTAAAAACATAGTAGATATTCATTAATGGGTTTCACATCAAATTTTGGCAACAAAGTAGGAAAAAGATAAATGTGCTAGAAAAGGGGTATAGGAAATAATACAAATGCCTTTTGATCCAAGGAGGCTCAAAATTATAGGAAAGGTTAAGGGGATTAAGGGAAAACAAGTTGAAGGGGCTTTGGTGTGGGATGGATCAATAGAAGGCAGTTGTCTTGGTTGAATGCAAGTTTAAATAGGATGAGAGTAAGTGGCCCACCATGGCTTGAAATTAGTTGAGAGCTATATCATTGGGAACTCATAAGTCTTATAAGGCATACTCAAATATTTCCTTATGAATGGATGAAGAATTTTTGGAAAATGTATTTAGATATGTTATGGATTCATATCCTATGATGCAAATATGTTAAGGGGGGATTGGTCTATGATATTTTTTCCTAGAGATTGGTTCTCAAAGGAGTAAAATATTTGTAATTTCTTATGATCATGCAAGGATAAATTCATGGACATTGGATGAAGATTAGGGAAGGGGATCATATTAATTTTTGGAGGGAAGCTTGGGTGGAGAAAATATGCTAGGAGATAATAGTAGATTTCATACCCCTTTTGACCCACTTTGGGGAGGTGGTGGGGGATTGTGTGATGGATTATATATAGTGGGAAATGAAGAAGATAAGAGGCGGATGAGAGTAAATCCACCTTTTCTAGAGCTCATGGTAAATTTTTCATAGGTAGATGATCACCTAGGAAGATGGTCCATCCCCTTTAGGAAAATTGATAATAAGTTGATTTGGGATAAAAGTAGATGTAACAATATGGGATTCAAAGAAGCTTATGGCCCACTATGTATGGAAGGAGACGAGCGAGATCTATTGTATAGGAAAGTTTGGATTGAGGGAGGATTGCCCAAGGAAAATTGTTTACTATGGTTTTTTAAAAATTGAGCACCCCCACTTGGGATAGGTTGAAGAGAATGTGTAAAGAGGGTTCCTCAATGTGCCATCTTTGTAGAGCTGAGGTATAAATTGATGATCACATCTTCTTACATTTCCCTTTTTGTTCAACATATCTGGTGTTGGTTTTTTCAAAAGTGGGGATGGTAGGTGTCCTTCTCAAAGATAATTATGGATCTCATCAGAGGTTGATCCTTGAAGACAAAATATACATGGGATTGTCAAGGATTAGTGATTTATTCCTAGCATATGTGATCTAGAACCTATAGTTATAAAGAAATAAGATTATCTTCATGGCGAAGGAAAGTTTTATGGAGCAATTTTGGAACAAAATTATGGTTATGATTCAAAAGTTGGGTAAATTATCCCAAAGATGAATGGGGTGGGAATAAGGAGGTGCACTAGCTCATATCCTAGTAGAGTATTAAATGGTTGCATAATGGGAAAAAGGTTCAATAGTCGTCCAATAATATTGAGGCTCATTAGTGCTCTCTTAACCTAGATTGTCTTAGAATAAGTTTTGATAGGGTTACCTATGCACATATAAAATGTGAGCATACATAAACTAATTAAAACACTAAGTTAACCAATTTGACCCACAAAAACATGCAACACTCAACTAAGACAAAATGACAAAAAAACATTATGAAAGAAAAGAGTTTACTCTCTCCCAAATCTTCTTGATTCACCAATATATGGTGGGTACGTCCATGGATTGAGGATGGATAGAGTAGGTTTTTAAGCGATCAAATAGACAACATAAATATATATCCAAGAATTATATGTTTTTGCTTGGGTTGCATCCAATTTAGAGATTTTTAGATGAGGCATTTGATGGATAGGATCAATTTAAGGGATCAAGGGCTCAAATTTATTGAGAGGATTGTGAGGATAGAGAGAGGACACATTTCTCCACATGTTGATGAGAATGAGGGAGTCCAAGATTAAAGGTAAATCATGGTTGAGGATTCCCTTAGAGAAAGTGGATGAACATGATTGAAAGGGTACTTTGGAGTACCTTGGTGGTAGGGGAATATATTTGACCCATGTGACATGTACCAAGATCCATGCCACATGTATAAATATCCATACCTTGTGTCCAAAGGTCCATTCATGTGTACATTTTTGGATGATGTGCATTATTTGAGGGTATTAATGAGGGTTAGGAATGTGCAAGTGGGGGATTTGTGGACTAATTGATTTTAGCCCACTTAATGAAAAGTGGATGAAAAAGGGATTAAACAAATAGATTTATTTATTTAATTTTTGGGATGAGGATTGGGGGCTTAGATAAATGAATATTTAGATTTATTTATCTAAGGTGGACTATAGAAGGATGATTAATGATTAAATTCTAGGAAACAAGTCAAGTGAATAGTGATGAATATTGATTTTATTAATTAAATAATAAAATATTATTTAATTGATAAGGGGATAAAAATGGATAATTACTTTAATAAATAGTGTTTTAATCATTCAATTTATATATGAAATTTTTAGTTGATCAACTAAAATGATGATGTGTCAATTTGAAGTGTCTACATTACCAAGGGCAACCCAAGGGCTATAGGAGGTGGGGTCACTTCTTAAGGATCCAAATGGTCAATCAATCTTAGTTGGTGCCTTAGATATTGACTAGGACACAATTAACATGATAGAAGGTTGGACATTCTTTTAGGGACTCGTAATGTCTCTTTAAATGAATTAGAGAAACCTAGGAGTATAAAGGGCTTTGAGATCACCATCAACATGAGTAAAGTTGCCAGATTTGGATGTTGGATGCTATTCTCTTCGAGGAAAGAAAGCTTGTGATTAGATTTTAGTCGTCTTCACTCATATCAAATTGCAAGGGAATTAGGTGGTTGATTTTGTAGCCAATTAGGGGTCAACTTGAAAAGTGTCTCTAATGAGCAAGAAAAATGGTAGGCATTAGACTTACTAAAGGAGGATTAGGTGCTAGTGATCAAGAATATTTAGAGTCTTTTAGCTTGATAAGGAGCATAGATTGGTTGGTTGGGAGAAGAGACATAATAGGGATAATTGGTACCATAAGGTGGAAAACCCACATGTAGATATTTGCACATAGGAAAAAGGAGATATGAGTAACTAGGGTGGTATGTGATAGGACAAAATACTCTCATTATCTTTCACATTGCAAAGTAGCTATATCATAGTGTGTTGGAATAGTTCATGGATATTTTTGAGGTGGGATGAGGTGATTTATTCACAGATCAAAGAGGCTAGTTATTGTTTTAGTATATGGTATCCTCTACATGATATCATCAAACAAGGAAATGGGAAAGCAAAGGGTGGTGGAGGAAAAAGGAAAGGGTAGTCAAAATAGAAGGATGAAGGAATGGGTGAAAGGGGTGGACATGATCAAATTTTTTTATAGTTTCTAAAAATAGAAACCTTAAATATTGACTTGTAAGACTAGTTGTAGAATTGGGGCTTAGTGAAGGATATGAATGAAGTCCCATATATTAAAATTATGAAATCATTGACAAAGATCCTCCAAGATCCTCTTTAGTTAGTCAAGAAAATTATGATATTGAGGGGGTCAAAAATAGGCCAAGTTCTATTATAACTATCAACTAGACCATGGGTTATAGGAGAGCTTGTAGAAAACACATCTAGTAATTAACGAGTTTGTAGTGGTAACACTCTCGGTAGAATCTAGTCTTAAATTTCCTATGTTGTTATGATGCTAAGTCAAATGAGGCTCTTGTGTTCTCCCCTCCTCTTAGGAATGAAAGAAAACATATTAAGTATAATTGTATTGATAGGGTTAGGGAGGGGCTTGCATAATTTACCCATCCCTTCTATTTCCTTTCTATTTCTAAATTTAACTATGCTAAAGGGTGGACCATTGTAATTTGCTCCTTATGTCCTTTTTGTATGTTTTCTCTTTTTTGGCATAACTCTAGGTGACGACTTGATTTTTAATAGATAGTGCTTGGATGTATTTGTTTTGATATACTTTGGTTGCATGATGGACACATTTAAGAATATATAAATATTGGATATATAATATGTTATGCTCTTACCCCTATAGTGTGTATCAAGTTATGAGTAGTCGGCTTGTGGCTACCTTAACTCTTAATTAAGTCATATTATAATTATTATATTGTTATTTAGCTAGTTAGGTTAGCCTAGAGCTTATATAGGGTTATCTAAGTCATCCTGGGTGATATCCTAGGAACGAATAGGTATATATAGAAGATAGTGAGTATTATTTCATCATCATAGTGTGAATTATGTTCTCATTGGAGATATTTGGAGGTTTCCCCCTTGAAGTGGCTTGCTATTCTCAACTATTATCTAGTATTTTTAGAATATCTCATATCATATTCTTCTATTGTGTAATTTATTTAATTACAAGTGGTATCATAGTATGATCTTGGCATCGTTATGACAAGGCATTTTTTTCAATTTTGGAGGTCATTTTGTGAAATCCACATCTCCCAGATTTTGGCGAATTTTTATCTGATTTTTAAAGGGTTTTTCAAGGACATTTGCAAGAAGCTATAGTCTGGATTTCAAAATAATTAGAATAGAATTGAGCGAGTTATTATAGAATTAGGGTTTCTACCCAATTTATTTGGAAAATACATATCTCCCACATATTGACAAATTAGTTCTTTCCTTTTGTAGGTTTTTTGAGACATACCAAAGGAGGCTATAGGCCAATTTTCAGAGTAAGTGAAGCAAAAAAAATCGATTTATTGGGAAATTAGAGTTTTCAAAAAATTGCTCTCAAGACTCGAAATCATCTAATTTTGGAGAGATTTTCCTATTGGAGTGTGACCTAGGTCTTGGTAAGTTAATGAAAAAAATAGAGTATTTTGACTTTATTTGGGTGATTTATTGCAAAATTATATTTCTAGACTTTCTTTACAACAAAAAGTAGCCACAAAAAAGGACAAGAAAAAGGCACAAGAAGTAGAACAAGAAAAAGAGAATGAGAAAGAACAAGAGTAAGAAAAAGAAAAAGAGTAAGAGAAAGAGAAAGGAAAAAAAAGAGAGCAAGAGCAAGAGCAAGAGCAAGAACAAGAGCAAGAGCAAGAGTAGGAACAAGAAGAAGAAGAACAAGAAGTAGCAGTAGTAGAAGAAGTGGAAGTAAAAAAGAGAAAGAGAAAGAACAAGAACAAGAACAAGAGAAAGACAAGAGTAGGAACATGAAGCAACAACAGAAAAATAAGTAGAAATAAAAAAGTAGATGAAGAAGAGGAAAAAGAAAAAAGTTAGCATTGAGGATAATGTTTTGCAAAGAGGAGGGCAATGCTATGTTCTTACCCCTATAGTGCGTATCGGGTTATGAGTAGTTGGATTGTGACTACCTTAACTCTTAATTAAGTCATATTATCATTGTTATATTTTTATTTAGTTAGTTAGGTCATCCTAGGGCTTATATAGGGTTATCTAAGTCGGCTTGGGTGATATCCTAGGCATAAATAGGTATATATAGGAGGTTGTGAGTCTTATTTGATCATCATGTTGAGAATTGAATTCTTAGTGTAGACTATTGGAGGTATCCCCCTCAAGGTGGATTAGGAGGTTGCCCCCTCGAAGTGGCATATTATTATCAAGTATTTCCAAAATATTTCTTATTATCTTCTTCTTGTGCAAGTTATTTCATTACATATAGACTAGTTTGCTAATCATTTACTATCTTTGGATATTGAATGAAGTCTACAAGGGCCAAGGTTGGAGATTTATTAGAATGGATTTTTTCAATATTTTGAGGAATACTTCTTTTATTTTGATTAGATTTGGTGAAATGGTTGTTACCCTATAATTTAGGCTTTCACTCATTTCTGTGGCTCTTAGGTGTCTAACCTAGTTTTACTTAGCAAAAAAATAAAATTACTTTTATTAATTAATTCAAGAAATATTTATTTCACACTTTGGGTAATAATTTTGTCAAACTTCATGAACCAAAACTAGTTCACTTTCCCTAATATATATTTCTATAAAAATACATCTTGACATGGAAACCTTTGTAATATTATTAGCTAAAATAATTCATTTAACAACATATTCAAATTTATGATATTTAATTAAATCATTGAAACTTACCAAACTAATTTCATTTTATGAAAAATTATAAAATGAGGGTAAGTGCACCATGGTAAGGAACAAAAATTGAACAAAAGGGAAATTGTTAGTGAAATACATGCACACTTTGTACACATATAGGCCATAACAAATATGCATTATAGCTCATATATGTTGTAACACATAAGTGTTCTTGATTAATGGGAAAAATAGGTTTTGGGGGGACACGAAACCCTACAATCATCTCATCAACAATAGCTAACCCACTAGACTACCTAATGCTACAAGGGATCAAGTTTTGAGGGAACTCAAAACTCTTTACAAACTAAGTTTTATAGGGACCTCGAAGCCAAATACACAAAAGAAATTACCTGATTCAACAAGAAACAACTCAGCTTGCAACAACCAAACAACAACAAACCATCTATACAGAGCCACAAAAAAGATGGAAGTGAAAACTCCCTTTCAAAGCAATCAATCTTGCCAAACTCCCTACCTCAATAAGGGAGTTGCAAAGCAAGACAAAATACAAAGTAACACTATCTTAACCACAACCAGATCATCTAGACTCCCCACCTCAATGGGGGAATTAGAGAGCACCACTGAGCATTGAGGAGCACCAAAATTCATACAACACCATCCATCCTGAAACTCAAACCCATACTCCACCTCTATAGGAGAGAGCTCCCCGAAGAGGATAAAGTGAGAGCCAAAATTACCAAATTCACCACTCTTCTACACACACAAGCTCCACCTCAATATGAACCAACAACAGAGAAGAGCACTTCTCACCACAACTACAACAACCAACTCCACCTCAATAAGAGAGGGCTCTACTTGAATAGGAGCAATCTTCACCTCTATAGAAGACAATAACTTTAGAAACCAACAAAAAGAAACTACTCAAGTAGTTAGGGAAAACACATCATCCTTTGGAAACAAGAGGTCCTGATACATAAGGAAAGACTTTGACAGTACCCTAGCCAGCAACAGTAAAAACCAACACCTCTGAGCATTCAGGGTAGACAATAAAAACAACTTAGACAACAAAAAGTAAAAAATACCCCCTTTAGAAATCAACATCTTAATAGTTTTAAAGGGGATCAAATCAATCCTTTGTTATAGAACAAAGCTCTGCACTCCAACCCTCAAGAATAAGATCATATATCAAAGCACCAAGAAGGTCTCTAAAATCATCAACAAGTAGAAACAAGCCCATCGAAATGTAGAGAACCAAACCCCACCAACAACATGAGCATAATAAACCAAGTGGGGTTCCAAAATAAAGATCTCACTACCCCAAAAGAGACCTTCTGTAGCCACAACCCAAAAAAACCACCTACCATCAACACCTAGGCTCCTCAACACTAGGAAAGTTGTACCCACCTATGATAAAAAGAAATAAACGCAAATATGGTAGGGGAAAAATTAGGGTGAAGCCATAGAGAAAGATAGCTTCCAACAAGAAGAGAGCAAACCCCAACAAAAATAAAATTATTATAAACCAAAGGGGCTTCAAAACCAAGAGCCAAATCTGGAGCAGAACTCTAGCCAAACAACTCGGGCAAGCCTCACAAACCAAAACCTAAAAAGAGTGACAAACCTTCAACCAAAGAGAAAGGCCATTCAACACTAAAAGGCCACTCTTCCATGATCAACATGAAGATCTAGGTAATAAAACCTCCAAGGACAATGACCACCAAACATCCAAAAAGCAAGTTGAGAAGAAGAATCCTGCAAATGAACAAACCTTACAAACCTGAAGGAGCCATGACAACAATAGCCTCCTGAGAATAATAGAGCATCCAAAAAAGTCTCTAACAGAGAAACACATAGCCATTGATCCACCAACAAAAAGAATCATCATCATCAAGCCACAAAATTAGAATTCCATAGCCAACATCATTAGAGGAATTCCAAATCTTTGAACCACTGACCTCTCTACCATGCCCTCCATATTGAAGCTGCAATACATAAGGTTATAATGCATAAATTTTATAATAAGAACTACTTTAACTTTAAACACTGCTGATCAGGAATAACACACACATATTCTTATGTGCTATAACATTTACATGTTATAATGAGATTTTTTTAAGCTTTAAAGTAATGCTCATTGTAATGCTATAACACAAACACATTTCTAACACCATAATTAAATCTTTTAGAAATCATGCCCATTAGGTTTGAATTACCACGCCTAAGGATGAGCCTCCCTTTCAGCTCTTATATTTGTGTTTTCAACATAAATAATGAATTCAAGCTTAATCCTTGTTAACTTTATTTACCTTACAATGAAATTTCATGAAACCAACATCAAAATGCTATGCTACTTCTTAGCTTTACAGTCATTTATTTTAGTATTTTGAATAAATTAAGGTATTTATTTTTTATTTTATTTCAATAACATCTTCATATTCCTCATATATATATAAATTACTTTATCTTCATAACTTTTGATTTTGATGCAGTAGCATCCTTGGCAAATTGACAATTGACATCAAGTAATTTGAATTTGAATTTTCTTTAGGTTGTTTGATTATGAGTTGATGATATAAATTAAAATAAAGGCCAAATAAAATGGAATATTAGGAAAAAATGTTGTAATTTAATATTGGCCTCAATTTTGTAATTTTGGTGTGTTGGTTTTTTCTAGGTGGCATTCCTATCCTTGTCACTTTTTGAAAAGTGCCTTTTTTTGGGAAAATTTGTGAGTGGATTTTTGGGAGTTACAACCTTT
>VDFB02203393.1:0-12894 GCA_007258455.2 Sequoia sempervirens
AAAATATACCTTGCTTAAAGTTTTATATAGTGTCTCACAAATAGGGAGAGATTAGAAGATTTTAGAGGTAATCCAATAGAATTCATCAGCTCCTGGGAGGATATAGGACCAATAAAGTTCAAATAATTATATAATACTATCGGTGTATTCCTTGCAGCTCTCCACGGCTATAGGTGCTAGTATTAATTAGCAACCGATAGGCTATTTATTGTGGGCACAACCCACTGGAATTGTCTCATGCCTGATAAATATTGTCTCATGCTGGAAAACAACTTCAAAGTTGTTAAACTAGGAAGTGGTTTGTTGTTTCAGTCTCCTCGAATGAAATTGAATCATATCCAATTTCCTCTTTCATGCATGGAAGCAGAGTTTATTTCGCAACCAATATTTTCTTTTTGAAGCCTACAAAACTCTTTTGTCGACCTCAAAAATTGTGCAATTTTAAAACCCTGATAATCTTAGATTTACTTTCATTTGTTGTAAATAGATTGAAATAACAGCTGCATGGAAACTAGTTTTGATTCGTCTCATTTTTAATAAATTTCTGCTTTGGCAGGGTTCCGTACAATTTTTCTTGCTAACTCTGCCCAATTTTTCTCATCAACATTGTTGACAACACAACAAATTGTGCAAAATCTGGAGGCAAGTCACATGCCATGGTTTCATTGAGTTTATTTTTTAGAATTGGTGGATCATTTTTTTGTTCTGTTCTATTTCATTCTAAAACAATTCTATTGTTATCTGTTAAATGAAGGCATTGGTTCTCAAAAACTTCAACAAAACATTTCAAGGATTAAAATGTAGGGGATTCAGAAAAATATATTATTGTCAAGAGAGGATTAATATTTTGTGGGGTTTTATTTAGCACTTTTGCTCTGAATTTTATGAAGCTCAATTTTTCAAGGGTTTTCTGTGTGAAATTTTGAGGTCGGGATTTTTAAGAGGTAGAATTTGTTTTGGGTATTGCTTGGTTTAAATTGCTATTTTCTATAGCTTTTACCTTAGATTGGTGAACAAAAAGGGATTCATCAATATAACCATGTGCCTTGAACATGCTTATCTACCCATTTTTTGACACTGATAAGGCACCACATATCTCTTTGTCGCTCACTTATTCAGGTTGTTTATGGATTCCAATCCCTTGTACTATTTGGACTTGAACTTGCCTTACCCGCTCCATGGATCTTTTATGAGCAAAATGAATAGGAAAAAGACATTGCTTTTGTGTAGCACTTGGCACAAGTGCATGTTGAATCTATAGACTTGGAAAAACATAAACCTCTAGAGCACAGACATTGGGGCCAACATCATTTTCAAGTCAGATATAAAGTCCCCTATAGTTAGGCCAACAAGGGCTCAAGAGCCAACATCACAACACATTAAATCCTATCAGATATGGTCATATAACATCCTATTTAGTATCGATCATTGGATCAATTAATTTTTTCCTTGACATTCTAACGCAAATACATGAACATAATGTGATTTAATAGCAAAAAACTCAAATAATACAAGTCAGTGTATTTAAATGAGGTTGTACAAGATTTCCACACTTACGCTTTTGTTTCAAATTTGTAGTCCCCTTGTCCAAAAGATACATTATGGAAGGCTAGGAACCAGTTCACCCAAAATAAATAGCCTATGACTTACCTTATAGTAGAAAATAAATCTTACCTTTGCAAGATTAATGAATCTCCTACTTCACATTCAAACAATATCTTCAGTATCTATACCATAAATTGAGAAAATTCCTTTGTTAATACAGACAGAATAATGACTAATCTATTTTAGCTATATTTATTGTCTCCATCTTTTTTCTTTTCCTTTTTTTTTTTAAAATATTGAAAATAAGTTTACAATGAAAATAAGTTTACAAATATGGCTCAAAGAGTAGCAATAGTACCAAGGATACAAAACTTATGCTATTTTTAAACAAAGACACATAAATCCATCAAACTAATCAGAGTATTCAAAACAGAGCATATTCATACATCATCCATCAACACATCAACCACATAAATAGCAATCAGAATCCAGAAAAATTATGTAGCAGCAACCTTCTTATTCTTATATTTTTCAACAATCTCTTCAGCATCAATCACCATCTGAATCATTTTAGCGAGGTCCATAACTATATATTTTAGGCACTTTCCAATTCACCATTTTGGGAATGCAAAGACAGGAACATTATCGAAATTCCTGAGGTCATTAGCTTCAAATACATCATTTGAATCCTCTTTTCTTTTCTTGAATTTTCCTTTGTTAACCAAATGGATGACAATGGCCCTCTTGACATCATCTTTTGAAAGATCAACGTGTTCACACACCTATGTGTAAATGGATGAAAATGGCCCTCTTGACATCATCTTCTAAAAGATCAACTTTTTCGCACACCTGCTTGTAAATCATGTACATTATGACTCTTAGGAAAAATTAACTAATCTCCATTTTTATTCCTTGAAAGACATGAAGATTCCTTTTAGTCCACAAAAACCACAATATCTCAGTAGCTAGGACCAACCAAACTCTCAAAAATAGCTTGCTAAGTTTACAATCAGAATATTTAAAACATCTAAAAAGAGCATCCCACCTCAAGATAGATTTAACAATATCCCACAAGGACCAAATAGGAATAAATCAATTCCAAACAGACTTAGCTAAAGGACAATAAAAGAAAATATGCTTAAAGGATTAACAGTCTCCACACATAAGACAAACAACATTACTAAAACCCATCTAAAAAGGGATTTTTTAGGTTCAATAAATCTAGATCGTATATTGCCAAGCCTGGATACCCTTAGGCTTAGGATCATCAAGCCCTCAAAGGGAATTAAGACAAGTATGGAAGTTATCAATATTTGAGAACATATCATAGACATTCTTCGCTGTAGTATTTAACAACTTATTACCACATACCCAAGAAAAAATGTCTCACAATCTCAAACTATAGTTCTTCTCTAATACCAGTTGATCAGTACCCATAGTAGCAATGATCAAAGAATATGTCCTTTTCTGTGTATCAAGAACACCAAAATTCCTCTTGAGAGCATCACAAAAGATAACCCCATTGTCATTAATAATATAGGCAAACACTTTAATACCCTTATTTAACCATTTAAGAGCAAAAAAGCATGTATGAAGAGCAAGAGATTTATCGTCAATCTTTGCCCACAACAAAACTAGGCTATGCTTGGTACCTTCCATTTCTCACAGGATGTGTAGGTAGTGCGGCTAAAAAAGGAGGAATCCCGAGGGAGAAGAGATGGAGGCTTAAAAGGCTTCTAATGGTATTTTTGTGAGTATGATATTATTTTATGATTGCATTTAATTGGTGATGCTTTTATATAGATGCAGTATTAGGTGGTGATGTAGTGAATTAGAAATTGTTCATGATGATACGAGGTGATTTGTATATCCTAGTGATGTTGTTTTATATTCAATGTTGTAGTTGCTAATGTGGTTAAGGTGAGGGGATGGCGTAGCATCACTCCTTCGCAAGTGCCCTGCTACGCTGCGATTCCTTCTCACGAGGTGCTTGTATTTAAATAGATATATTGTGCACAACATTGTTTGTATGCAGGGATTGCAGGTACATAGTCTTGATTCCACCTGCTTCGGCAGGACAGGGCGAGCACCTATAACCCAAAGGTATAATGTTGAAACAGAGGTGGCGATGAAGTCATCCCATCCGATGATGTCAGATCGTCTTGTTTAAATGGTTTTGTGCGTTCTTGTAATTGTCGTTCTTTGTGGTCGTCGTTTGTGTCTTGTCGTATTTTATTTTTGTTGGTATTTTATAAGTTGTCATTGAATTAATTAAATAAGGGTAATATTGTTTATTAAAATGTTAGATTAAATTGTATTTAAATATTTAAATGTTTTATTTATTTTTAAAAAAGTCATGTATTTTATTAAATGTTAATTAAATATTAAATTGTGTTTATTATTTTAATTAATTATCTTGTTGAGGATAATTGTTAGAATAAATTATTTAAATTAATTAGATAATGTGCTTTGCAAGTAAAGTTGTAAAAAAAGCAGAAATTAAAACAAAAAGTATTGAAAATAGAAAAATAAATAAATAAAAGAATGAAAAAGTTGTGAGAATGAATGAGAACTCAGATCTGACTGAAAAGCTTGCTTTTGAAAATATAATTTCTTTTATTTATGATTTTTGAGAGCTTTTGAAAGAAATGGGTAATATCTTTTATTTTTAATTGAAATTTTTGGTTTTTTGGGGACACAGAGGATGATTGAGACAGAAGTTGCACAAGTTAATGGTTATGTAATTTTGAATCTTCTGAAGTTTGGGAAAAAGATAATTTCATTTTTTTGTTTGCTATATTTTGAGGAGAGTTTTAGAAAGGGATTGTCAATCTTTTTGCTGGTGTTATTCTGGAGAGTCTTCTGAACAAATAATCGGATTCGAGTTCGAGCACGAAATTCTGTAGAGGAGATTTCAAAGCCGGAACGAGAAGCTCGTCGTAAAGGCCATCGGGAACAAGCAAACATCATCACATTCTCAAATAAGCGCAGGACTCCAGGTTCCCTTCTCCACCTTTGATTTCTCTGAATCTGCAAAAGAAATAGGAAATTATGTCTTGAATGAATTTGTGTTGCAAAAGAAACATCTGGATGAGATTTAGTTATATATATACTCTGTGAAAGAGAACGAAAATCTTGGAAATTAGATTTTAAGGAATAGCAAATCGTATGGAGAAAATCCAGTTGATTTGAAAACATTTGTGTTTTTCCCATCTAATTGTTTAAATTTATCATAGTTTTTTCCTTAAAAATTATCCAACTTGATTGTGTTCGAATTAGAGAAAAAAATAAATAAATATGATTTCCTTTGAAGCAATAGATTTGAAGTTTTATAAATAAGTATAAATATTATATATATATATATATATATATATATATATATATATATATATATATATATATATATATATATATATATATATATATATATATATATATATATATATATATATATATCTGAATATTAATGAATGTGCTTTTGTAAAACCCTTACGTTGGTGAGATGAAAAAGAAAATATATATAAATTGTAATGCTTATATATATATAATATTAATTATACTTTACTGAATTTTGTATTTTGTATTTTATTTAAATTTCTTTTGAGATCGTCGGCGTCTGTACCTGTGAGAAAGGACGAATTTTTAATTCTTATTAAAAAAAAAATTTATAAAGAAATTTTATTAAAAAAAATTAAGGAATTAAATTTTAATGGGGAGGGAGAAGGGACGGTAGTGCCGTACCCTTCCCCCCTACCCATAGGGGCTACGGACTACACAGTAGTCCACACAGACTGCTGTGCGCAGCAATCCGTATGGACTGCTGCGTACAGCAGGCCGTGGGGACTGCTGCGCAGTCCCCATACGACAACACTTGTTTTTTTAGAGTTTGTTTTTAATTTAATTTAATTTCATTTAATTTCATTTTATGTAGTTTAATATATATATATATACATATATATATATGTTTTATTATATATTATATAATTTGGAAATTTTGAATATAAATTAATAAAATATTTTGTAATTATATGTTTTTTAATTTTAGGAAATAAATAATGAGATTTTTATGTATATATATTTAATGTAGTTTGTTTAAAATATCAGTGTAATTTAAATATATATGTATAAATACATTTGTATATATATATATATATTATGATATATATACAGATGTGTATATATTTATATATATATATATTTATATTTATAAAAGATATATTGAAATCTTTCTTATGATTGTAAAAAAGTTAGGGATTTAAATGGTGTTGATTAGATAGAAATAGAGAAGCACAATATAGGTTTGTCTGGTTCAAAAAATGGAATTCATAGTTTTGTTAATTATTAAAAAGGAGAAATTATTTATCATATGTATTTTATTTCATAGAATTCTTTGTGGGAGTAGAGATTTTGTGATAGGATAAAATGTGTTGCTAGTTATGTTATTTTGAACTTGAAACCCTGTGGAGTAGTTTATTTTTCCATTTTTAATCATTGTTGGCTTTCCTTTCAATACAGAAACCCCGTTGTAAATTGTGAGTTCAATTTTAGTTATTATTAAACTTGGTCTTCTCCAGAGGCATGATTTATTTTCTTGTATGTTTATTCGTGTATTTTGTGATTAGAATATTACATGATTTTGAGTGTTATTATTTGGAAGGGTTGTACGAGGTTGTAGTCGTTGTGATTACCAGTTATCGCGAGATGGTTTTGCCTCGCATGTTTTGTTTTGAGTTACAGGTTTTATTCGTTATAGTACAACCCTTGCCTGGTTTTGATCTATGTTAAGGGTCTTAGGGAGAGTGGCTCTTCGTGGGGGCCGACGCCTCAAGTTGGAGGAAGGGCCAAGAGATCCCATGAGAGCTATGCGATGACACTCTCCACTAGACACCCGTTTGCCTTGTTTCATGTTGTCTCTGGAATTGTGTACTGAATTGTTGTTTCAGATTTATATGGAATCATGTTCTACTTATTGTTTCAGATTTATTTGGAAATGTATTTTTAATGATTGTATCAGTTCTTCTGGAAATGTGTTTTGGAAGTTGTATGCTTAATGTGTTTCAGATTCTTTTGAGAATGATTTATGAATGTTCTTTGGGCTGGTTTAAATGTCATTGCTTGATTAATTGTGGCGAGTTTCTTATCTTTATCTTATTTCTTGACTCGTGAATGTTGTGGTCTATGTCATTATAACCTTGTGTTGTAATTGGATTTGTACTATGTTGTTCATGGAGTTGGTTTGACAAACATGGTCGAGTTAACTTCCTTGTCACCTCTGAGCACGGGGGGTGAGTTATTCATAATTCACATGGTTGGGTGGAACGTGCTCCTCACCCGTTGGGTTCCCCATCAGCAGTCTATCTTCTCAGCATTCCTGCAGTTGGAGTTTGTTCCAGTGGATCATTTGTAAATTCAGATTTCATTGTATTTATATTATCCCACACGTTTGGGAAATTTGATGTAATTATTAATCAAGAGCTTGTAATGTAATATTAAAATGATGATGTAATAGTTAGGATCAATTGTAACTTGTTAAAAGAGATTCATTATGATTGTATTATGTGATGTATTAATATTCTCGCTCTTGGTTATTGGATGTATTCTTATTCATGGTTTATAATGTTAATAGTTATGTTGTTATCTTTTACTTTCGTTGTTAGTTGTTTGTGAAGTAACCTCGCGTGCCCCAGAGAGCTAAGCGTAATAGTGTAATGTAATGTGTTATGTGATTATGGTTAATGTTTCTTGCATGTTTAATTGTATTGTTTTAAGAAAAAAATTATTTGCTATGGCCAATGTTGTTCTTTGGTGCCACGATAATTTGCTTGACCAACATAGATCTGATACCATTTGAAGGAATGGAATGGTAGGATAAAACATAAAACATATACATAACATCAAGTATATTGATCATAAAAAAAACTTTACAGTGATTTTTCATCATCTGAGCTTGGGATTTTTCGTAGATAACATCAACAGACTCACAAATTATATTCATTCAAATGATTGTACAAAAATTACAAAATATTTCAATCATCAAACTATTGCTTAAGATTCTACTTCTTGACAACCATTCACATCATTACATCTTTGACTCCTTAAAAACATTACGAAGACTTCTTGACAGACTATTACATACCCATATAGCTCTATGGAGATGGACTCCAGTTGGAAGTGAATACAAAGTTCCCAAATACAACAATATATAGAGAACCTTCTTTCAACAGAGAAAGCTTGATCCGCAAGAAAAGTAATTAGAAACTTGACATACATGACAAGTAAAAAACCTTTCGAATCCTTTTCAAGATTTGTCTTTAATGTTGGATGAGATATGACTCCTGAATAGAGGATATGGAGCTATTGGGAGTAGGTTGAAAATTAAAGTGAGTAGGTGTGATTATAATCTCCAACACCATAAACTAAAATACATATCTTCACTTAATGCAGGAACTGAGAGTGGCTTCAACCACTTATATCACTGGATGGCTTATCATAATCATCTCCAAGGTGCATGATATTCTTTATTTGTTCTCCTTGATTTTTCATGTGATCTAAACCAAAAAAGGATCCTAACTAATAAAAAAAATTAGATCTTAAATTACTTTATAGGTAGAATATGGACGTCTTGAAAGAGTAGAGCATAATATAATTTGAGCTATCTTTGATACTCATAGATAGTTTATAAAACAACATTTTTATCTTGTGCAGGTTGCATTACCGAGTTGTATATTGGAAGATTGTTTGTGGGATATGGAATTGGCCTTACTTCCAATATAATGTCTCCTTCCTAAATAAGATTTTAGTGCTCATGTTTATCCTTTTAAAATATGGGTGAATCAACATCAATATTTATAATTAACTATAGCTAACCATGACTCATTTTTATGACATATATAACATTTTGAGGTTTGAAAAAGGTTGATTATATTTTTCTTTGGGAATTTCTCCTAATTTTATTATTTTTTAATACTTGGATAGGTTCATGTCTACATAGCTGAAATTACTCCCAAGAACTTGAGAGGAGAACTGACAAATACAAATCAGGTCAGAGTCTTTAATCTGCCTTACCCTTTTGTCACTAGATAAGTAAAAACATGATTAAAATGGATAGAATTATATCACTTAAAAGTTACAAGTAGCATCATTGCACTTCATTATGCTCAAAGGAAAGTGCTTCTATCTACAAATCTGAGTTTCATTGTTACTTGACTCCTCTCATAGTTGTCAATAATTGTTGGTATAGTAATAGTATATCTTATTGTAATGTTGGTAACATGGCACGAACTTGGTATTATAGGTAATAAAATTCATTAAAATACCACTTGACCTACATCCATTAATTAAAAAATCACAAGAAATGGTGAATGGTCTTCATCGAGGTTGAAGTCTAGTAAAAATCACAATATATATAGGCTTAGTATGATAAATACATTGAAATTAAATTTTTACGTCTGAGGAAATTCAACATTGGCCCACTTATATCTAGCATGAATGGTCTTTGTAGGACTTATCCCCTATTCTATTTTGGTCTTGGGTTTCTTCTTTATTAATGAGTCCCAAAGGTAGTTGGTGAGTAGCTTTTTCTTGGTAATTTCATCATGTTCTATGGTTAATGTGCATTGGAAATAATTCTAGAAGCAAATGTTGTGCAAAAAATTATACTTTAGATATGTTACATGCTTATTAGCTTAAAATGCTGCAATATATAGATAATTAAAAGAGTGAGTGAACTTATGGGAACCTAATCCAAAAAAAGTCAATTCCTCTTTATGGGTTTCATGTAGAATATCCATTATATACTTGCGATTGATTATGTAATTCACCTGTAGGAAAAGGTAGGACTATAGAAAGAGTTTAAAGTAGCATTGCAAGCCTTTCGTGGAAAATATTATGATATTTCTACTGAGGTAGCTAAAATCAAGGTCTTTATTTCTACCTTGGATCATACATATATGAGTTCTATTTATCTATGTGTAGACAAAATAATGAGAATAAAAATACTAAAACTCAAGTTCAACTAACTCTTGATGGAGAAAGCTTACATATTTATTGATTTTATGAAAGTTAGTGATCTAGGAAGAATGTTATAGCCTAATTTTGTTGATTTTGATTCATAATGTTACTAAATTATAGATCTATCTTGCTAAAGAATATGTAGATGAGTTAGAAAATCTTCCAAAGGGTAGAGTATTGGACTTATTTCAATGCAAATATGTACATCATATGATAGTGAGCACATTCTTAATGAGTAATGTGGTTTGTTGAATTTATGAGTCTTGACAAACCATTCATTAATTTGTATTATTATCAATATATGTATAGGTTTTAGTCGGCTTGATGGTGTTCCAAAAATTATTTGGAATCAATACTCTCATGTTTTATGCCAGTAGAATTTTTGAAAGCTCCAGATAAGAAATTAAAATGAAGTCAAAATTTTGATTCTATGTAGTATGTTTTGGATGTCTGAATTGTTTGGATTTTCATGTAGGCTTCAATTCAGATCATGCAACATTTTTGAGTGTTGGATCCCTTTTGAAAATTTCTCTTATAAAGGTGATAAGTAATTTGAGCTAAATCTACTAGTTTCACATTGACAATTATACATCCACAGTGAACCAGTAGACCAGATAGTTGATTCTATCAAAATTTCTATATGAAGTTAAGACAATTTTTTTTACTTTAAAGACATTCATATTTAGTACTTGATGCCCTTTTGGTTTTCTAGGTGCTAATGATAGTAGTAGGTGTTCTACTGATGGGAAAATTAGGAAGGTGACCACTTTTGATGGTATGTAATGAGAATTTGAGTAATATCAACATATTGCAACCTAAATTGTAAGAATATTGGTTAATATAATCAACTGAAAACATATATTTTTAGGTCTCTACTAGAGGGATAAGCTTAGGTTGTTTCATGGTCAGATTTTCATTTTAGATATAGGTCACTCTCATAGCCCTTTCAGTCCCATGTGCTAATTTTATTCTTGTTTTATCTATTAGAGGGCTAATACTAACCTAAGAGATTAAGATCAATGCCAATTAAAATCCCCACATGATTAATGTGGTGCTTCTTGTCCCTAAATGAGGTTTCAGTTGATAAATCATGTGTAAATATTAATTTATGTGACATGATTTTCTCAATTCACATTTTGTGCTATCTATGATAGGGGCATGCATCTTATGCTCATCTTAGGGAATTAGAAAGCATCTTGGCTCTAGGTGGTCTCTTACTAATTAATATAAATATAAATGAGTGACAAACTTCCCATTCTTCTCACTCTACCTTATTCTTACATTAAAAATTTTCTTTCCTTGATCAGACTTATATTGCACCATTCTCCTTGGGGATGGGTGGAATTCCATGGGTTATAATGTTAGAGGTAAATTATATATAAAATAATTTAGAGAATTAATTTGAATATTTCTAATAAAAAATTTCTTGTATCATCTACTCATAGTCTACATTTTGGATTGTTTAGATATTTCCAATAAATATGAAAAGGGTTGCTAGAAGCTTGGTGACACTTGTTTCTTGGTTTGGCTCTTGGGTTATAACCTTAACCTTTTGATTTTCTTCTAACATGGAGTGCAACAGGTAATCCACTTTCATCTATTAGTGTGAATGGGGATATTTCCTAACTAGTTATTAGTGAGTACCTACTCACATCATTAATAAGTTTACTTAGGAGTTAGTTTTCTAGGTGGCATTCTAGAAACTAGTATTAATGGGGCCATGTATCATTAATTAGCTTGTAGTTATCTAGGCATTTCATATTTCTCTCATGCATTTAAATTATGTATTAGTAATTTAATGTTTGTAACTAAGGTGGTTATCCAACCTCCTCTCACCTTGCCTATATAAGGAAGGATATTCTACATTTTAAAATCATCTCAGAGATTTTAGATCAATTCATCATAGATCATCATTTAATTAATTTGTCTTCTTACTCATGTTTCAACACTTCCTTATTCGTGTGGATGGTTTTCTTCTTGGTGTTCCATTGAAGAACTACATCTTCAAGCGGGTTATTGCTTTATATTTCAAACATTGCCCATGAGATCAGTTTGAAACTTTACATGTATAATTAGTAGAGATTCCTTAATATGTGTCTTCAGGGGAAAATATCATCAACAATTGTATAAAATTTCACACAACTACTTCAAGATTCTTTAGAATGACTAGCTATTTTATGCATTGGACTAGATGCTCTAAAGTAATTTTGTAAATTGGCACATGAAGAATTTAGAATGATAATTTCTCCTGTTATCTTGTAGGTTAATTCTTTATCTTTGGGGTGCAAGTGCAGGTGCAATGTTGTTTGTTGCAAAATTATTGATAGAAACCGTCGGGAAAACTCTAGTAGAAATACAAGCATCATTTCTGGTGTTTTTCTCTAAAAGAACTCCCAAGTATTATAATGGGTTTCAATAAACAATTATTTTATTTAGGTGGAAAACTATGGATTCATTGTCACCCAATTATGTTAGTGCTAGACATCATTCATTACAAGTTCTAAAATATCTCATATGACATATCAATTAATATGTGATAGTATGGTGAAGGCGTGTGTTTGATTCAGACACATCTAGGAAAATTAAAATTGATATTATTATTTTTAAGCAAGATCATGGTGTACAGATGATAAGTTTTTCCAACCATCATATCTCATTGAGAGTGATTAAAAAGTTCTATAAACAAAAAATAATGTATTTAAGAACTATTTTTTCTTTGTTGTTGTGAATCTTATTTGAATACCCATCAATACGTAACCTAGAATTGTAAAAGCAGGAGGAAAAAATTCTATAATTTTTTAATATATTATATATTACCAAAATAGGAGTAGGTTACAAAATCCAAAAAATCTTAGATTGAGCAATGAAAGTCTTTGAAATCACATACCGACATAGCCCCAAAAAAGGATTACATAGAAAATTAGTTATACGTATTTTTTTTTAAAAAGAAGAAGATTAGATGTGTCAGGGTAGGATTTGAATGGCATAGAAAATAGTTAAACTACTTAAAGCTAAAGAGAAAACCAAAAACTGGCATAATAGAACAAAAGGTTTTCATAATAGAATAAACTACCTTTTTGGAATTTATTCATTTGGGTTCACAAAAAATAGTGTTCATTTTTCTCCTGGAAAGGTAGATTGATGGTATATATATACCCATAGCTCCCTTCTATTACCATTTCCCTTCTACAAATTTTTTGATCTAAAATCTTCTTTACTATTTCATGAGCTTTAGCTTGCAAAAGAGGTGGTACAATGGGAAAAGTTGTACTACTATCTGGTTGGACCTTCTTAACTTATTGATTTTGTGTACATGATGATTTTTTAGTAAACAGATCA
>VDFB02203396.1:0-24945 GCA_007258455.2 Sequoia sempervirens
TATATATATATATATATATATATATATATATATCTATATCATAACAAACAATAATTATTAAATCTCAAGTAAACAAATATTCGTTTTGTTTGTTATAGGTTATACACTTGCACAAGCAACAATATATATTAATATATAGTATAAAATATATAAATATATATAATAAATTAATAAAATATTAATATATATTATATATTATATATTAATATATAAATATATATAATAAATTAATATAGTACATTAATATATAATAAATATATATATTATGACATATAATAATTCATAACACTAAAGGAAATGGATATCCATGTATAGCAGATATCCATTTCCTTTTTCTAAGGATTGTAAAGGTAGACCCTCACAAACAACAATGGGCATGTCAAGTGGAAGACATAACGAGTATTTGTTTCAAAATGGATATCCTTTTTGAAATGGATATTGGTTTTGTAAGTTATATATACAAAATAAAAATGGGACCATTTTGAGTATTTTAATGGTCCCTACATTCTTTCTATCATGAAATTCTCGTGCTTTTTATCTAGATCAAAAAAAATTCTACTTTTGAAAGATTCTCTTACACTTTTTTTACAATTAAAATCATTTGTGTGTGTTGTTATTTGTGCAATGGGGATCAGTAGTCATTGTAAGAGAAAAGGTAAAAGGAAACTTACAATAGATGAAATTGATGCATATAGAGCAAAAGATAGAGAAAGTCATAGGAAAAGAAGACAAGGTATGAAAAATATTCAAATTGAAGCTTCTTTTACACCATTAAATGTTAATTCAAATGAAGATGAAATAGAAATTGAAAATATTGAATATCATATTGAAATTGAAAATGAAAACACTGAAATTGAAAATGAAAATGTGAACAACATTGAGAATGAAAATTTTGTTGAAAATGAAATTGTTAATGAAAATGAAAATATTATTGAAAATTAAAATGTTGTTGAAAATGAAATTGTTATTGAAAATGTTGAAAATATTGAAAAATAGTGAGAATGAAAATGTTAATAACATTGAACTTGAAAATGAAGATAGGATTGAGAATATTGTATGTAACACCTAATTACAAGAGAAGCCCTGAATGGTTGGTTCAAATAGATGAGAATATAATTGATAATCTTGAAGGAAAAAGGTCACAATGAATGGTTCATTTGTGGGCTACCAAAATGTTCAATGAATACTTTTCCAATAAGACATTAACTGAACAATGTCAAATTTTTTTGCAATTACTTAAGATTTACAAAATGAGACCATTATTAAAAAAATTGAAGATTCGTCTCACCAAAAAATCAGAAAAAAATAGTATTATTGTCAAAAATATTTTTAATGCTCTAACCTCTATTGTAAAGACTAGTAAGGAAAAAAGATAAAATGGTTGCTCATAGAGTGATCACAACCTCAGTAGTAAGCCATCATTTAGAAAGGCTCGTTTAATGAAACAAACTTGTATTGATTTAAACTTAAATCATAAAGCATTGAATAGAGAACTCTCCAGAAGAGGAAGACTCGATAGTCCTCTTCAAAATGATACGTGGGCTTTTAGTGGGAGGCTTCCATGTGTTGATAAGAAGCTAATCGATAGTGTAAAGATGCAAATTAAACAATTTTGGAACTCTCAATCTAGAGTATCACTGAATGTAAAGGATGTTTGGTAATCGAGATCATACACCACATCCTAAACATTTTTTGGAATGTAGCTAAAAAAAAATGTACAAATAGTTCTGTCAAGAACATCCAAATTTGCAAATCTCACAAAGGGCTTTTGAGTCTCGTAGGCCATTTTATTGTGTACCTATTAATGTCTGTAATACATGTTGTAAATACCATGTTGATTTTCCAATGTATCATGAATTATTATGCCATATTTGTTCTACCATGCATACTAACGAAATGTTGTAGGAGTGTCATGCAGTGCAACTTCCCAAGTCATCTAGGGAGTTGTTAGATTCATTTTTATGCATTAGAGATGATGGTAGCTTATTTTATAGAAATGATTGTTTAAATGAAACGTGTTTGCAATGTGGTGGTTTATCGAAGTTTGTAACATGCTTTCATGAGGGAAGTGATCATGATTTTGGTAACAAGATTGTTGAGAAAAAAAGGTTTGAGATAGTCAAATACACATTGAAGAGTGGAGGTGAGGGTTCTAGATGCGAGTTGGTTGCAAGAGAGGTAAGTATTGCTGATTTTATTTTTTATTTTAAGAAAAATATTTTTTTATAAGTATGCAAGGCATAGCCATAGGTTGCAGTGGTTGGATCAAAAATTTGGGATGTGTAAGGGCTCTTTCCCCATTGGAACTATTGTATATGTAGTTGATTTTTATGGAAATTACACATTGGAACCACAAAATTAAGTTCATTCACAATATTATAATTCTATTCGAATTGCTATTTTTGTCCACATAACATATAGACATGCCCCTAATAGTACAAAAGAGGATAGGAAGATAATCAAGGAGTACCATTTTTACATGAGTGATGATAGATATCATTCATCTAAGTTTGTACAACATTGTTTTGAATTTTTTTTTGAGTTCTTACAAGAAAGAGGAATTGCAATGGGTCAACATCTGATTTGGTCAAATAACTGCACAAAGAAATTCAAGAATGCTCGCATGTTTTATTGGTTGAGTAGGATGCATATAGAGAGGGGTGTACCACATATTTGGAATTTTTTCAAAGTTGGGCATGGAAAAGGTAAGCATGATGGCGCAGGTGCATGTGTGAAGAGAGTTTTGGTTAAGGAACAAATGAAGATCAAAGGTGGCACAACATTCAATGATGTACGTTATATTGTTGATTGGTGTACTTATGCACTATCATGAGGAGGGACACTTGATTTACAAGTGTGTAGGTTCTTTTGGTTGGTTGAGGAGGGAACAGTGGGAAACAAAATGGAATGTCAAACAATTAGAGATTCTTCAAAGATGCATTAATTTCAAAGCTGAGATGTGGGTGCATGGACCATATGGACATGAGAGATGGCTTGTTTTTGTCAGAATTTTATTTAGTGTGATTAGGATTAGTGCAAGTCAAGTGAGTGGGTAGATACTTGGATTCCATAATACCTAACCCCTTTATTTGTAGCACAATCCTCGTTAGAAGATGTAATGGAAAGTTCACTTGACTACGACCATCTTTTAGATCTTGTACAACCAAGACATGTCTATGCAGTTATAGCACCGCATGGGAATGAAGAGGGTTCAAACTATTGGTTGGAATGATGTGTACAAGGAAAGAAAAAGCTAACACAACCAATGACAGATGATGATGGGTTCATGTATCCTACAGGTTTAGTTGTTGTTTCCCGAACTTGGTTGCATTAGCATCTCATCATAATTTAGGTTGTTTAGAATAATAAAGAATTTTTATTCTAAGCATCTTTTCTAGTTTTCATTACCATTTCATCATCAATTAGGTTGTTTAGACGAAATATAGATTTGTTAGTCTAAGTATATTTAGATGTTGATAAAAAACTTATGATCATATAGGTTCAGTTGTTGTTTCCAAAACTTCATTGCAAACATATATGATTAGAAAGAACAACATACCTACATTTGAAGACAATGAGAAACAAAAACCATTCTAATGTATTTGCACCTTGTTATACCAACAAATGTTAAGTTATTGATACATCAAGCTAGACCAAAAACAAAGGAACTATGGACAATTAGTAGTGTTGATCATGAAGCATTGCTGGAAATTCTAAAGGTAAGAGATGACCCTTTAGGCACACTTGAGTAGCATATCATTTGTTGTATGGGATACGTATGATATTGTTCATCACATTTTGATATTGTTTATCTGCTAAGGTTCATTATTTAGGTTGTTTAGAATAATATAGATTTGTTAAATATTCTAAGCATATTTTCTAGTTTGCATTACCATTTCATTATCATTTAGGTTGTTTAGATTAATATAGATTTGTTATTCTAAGCATCTTTTCTATTGTATGTAGTTTAACTACTACCTAGATGGTTTGTACATGTAATTGTCATCCAAAAGGTCAATGTGCTACTATTGTGGAAGAATGTGTCGACTACGAAGGAAACACAAGATCTATTTGATTTCCCTACTAGGAAATGACTATGCATTAGGGTCATTTGTTGTATTCCTACGTGGCATTTTGTAAATCCTATATTTGATAACAATTCTTGAATGATAATATCATGTGTATTGTGTATACTTTATGTGTATTCAAGTGTATACTTTACAATTATGTGTGTACTTTATCACTTATGAGTATTCTAATGTATACTTTGTATTCATGTGTGTAGATCATGACTTAAGTGTATTTGAGTAAATGAATCACTTATTCACTTACTCACGAGGAGAAAAATGAACCCCAAACCCCTTGGCACCTTTACACCACATCCATCTAACCCTTTTCTCATCAATTGAAAACTCAAAACCACAGGAAAATTTCCTTAGAGATATCAAAAACCAAGAGAGGTTATTATAAAGGCCTGCCCTACGTGATCTCCTAGACTCAGACTATAACACCTCATTGTGTGAACCCCAAACGACAACAAGAACTAACAACTAAAGCACAATAATTTATTTATAAAGTAAAACATAACATAATATATATATTAACATACCATACATGAATTGCAATTATACATACACAAAAATAACTACATCCCCTGGGGTACATGTGACTACATTACAAAACATAAACCCATACCGTAACAATGATTAACCAACTACGAGCATTCCACTTAACCATTATATAGAATTAATAATCGACGAGCGCACATCCATAACATAATATAAATAAAACCATCCATCACATCTATGAGAATAATTACAAATATTTCCACAAATACAACACCACTAAAGATCGCATATAATCAAACAATAACACATAATAATATAAGGATCAACATACATTACATAGAAGATAAGCATCCCTCAACATTCATAAGATAGTGCCAAAGATTACATTCAATACAATTATAATTATAACAAGTTACATAGTTCAAGAATTACATTAATACATAAGTGTTTCCCAACATGAACATGAAAAATACAATGAGATAGAATCATACAACTAAAAAGATGAATACAAATTATCAAGACTGGCTCCAACTCTAGTAGAACTTTGGAGTCACTGTAAATGGTACCATACTGCATAACTTGATCTTTGGCTAGGGACCCACTGGGGTGCATAGCACTTTCCACATAACCATGTGGGCCCAAAGGCCCACCCCCCATGCTAGGAGTTGACAAGAAAGACACTCAACAAAAACAGTCAGGTGAGAAATGACAAACAAGACTCAACAAACAAGAGCAACAATCAACATAAGACAACATTCACTTCCAAAGGAATAAAATCATCAAGGGGGAACAAAAAACATGCAAGGTTGTTGGAGGGTAGAGTGTCATCACATGGCTTGACATGGATTAGCCCATGTAGATCTTCATAGGTTACTGGCCCCCATCCTATGTTACCCTGGAAACTTCAACCGATCCCCGGCCCCCATTCTTACACATGCAGAATCAACTCACCTCTCATGAAGAGAAGGTGGTTGATTTTCTATTCCAGGCCTTCTCATCTCATCCAAGCCTAAAAAATCACTTGGCCATGAGAGAGGAATCCATTATCTTTTACTAGTGTGTGTTACTACCCATCCCCCTATTTATTTATTAGGTTATCAATTGATTACTCATGTAATGCCCTGCCGCGCAAACCCCAAAGGAATAAGTAAAAATGCAACAATTTTTTTTTTAAAAAGAACATAATAATTGTACTTAAGTATTCCAACATAACAATGTTCTAAGTTGCACAACTAAATCCCTTGGGGTACACGAGGTGGCATTACTACACTAACCCATAATGAAGATAATAGATTAAACAATAATTAAACAATTACATAAAACCATTCACTCTCACATAACCATTTAAAATATCCATTAACAATAACCACATTAATAAAAGTAATCCATATTAAACCATATATGTAAAACACAAATGAATTAATCATAAAGATAATAAATATATATCTCGCAGATACAACATAATATAATTAGCAATTACAATGATAATTCCCAAATGATTACATGGCTTGAATATACATTTTAACAATATGATGGTGCAACATAATGAACATATAAATAAATTACATCCAAGCCTTCCCAACATATGTGGGAGTCGATACATTAATAAATAAATTACATCTGAAGTATGAACATACATCTGGTACATAAGAACACTGGATCAACAACATCTGCCAAAACCCTGCAATGAAGGAAACAACTGCATCCAAAGGGAACCCAATGGGGTGTGAAGCACATTCCACCCAACCACCCCCATTCTAGGAGTAGACAAGGAAGGATCCCCGACCAAGCACATCAACAGTAACACAAGACTAACTCCATACAAGACAACATAACATTAAAGCCCACAAAGAAACTAAACAACGATAAATCACCAAAGGTCATACTAGTAAACCACTTTCGAAACATAACAACAAATCACTTTCCAAATATTACAACAAGTCACAAAACACATCAACAATAAATCTCAAGACATAATATCAAAGACTACTTCCAGAGGAATTCAATAAATCAACTAACACAAATGGAATGTTAGAGGAGAGTTTCATCGCATGGTTTCACATGAATTATCCAGACAACCTATCACAAGGTGCTACCTCCATCTCTACATGGATTATCTAGACAACCTAGTTCGAGGTGCCGCCTCCATCTATGGTTCTCCTGACAACCTATCTCAAGGCACCGCTCCATAGGGTTACTCATGTAGAATCATTAACCTTTCGTGAAGACAAGGCAACGATCTTCCCAACCATGGCCTTCTCGGTCCCCTTTAGTCTGTGATAGCACTAACAGGCAGACGAGGCATCACAATTATCTTGTTAATGTTTAAACCCCACCCACAATTAATTACTTAGGTTATCACTGATTACTCTAACTCTAGGTGGGTTACCCTGACAACCCCTTTGTGCATCGTCCCCCACTAGAGCCACTCTCTCTAGACACTCAAGCACAAAAATACTCAACACAAAAAGGAAAACTGAACCAACAAATGGATCCTCCGCGAGGCATAACTATCTTTCCAAAACATATGAATATCATTCACAAATGGTATAATCCAAGTGTAAATTAGAATTCACAACCACAACAATACATAGGGAAAACATTAAATTTTCAAATCAAAACAACATCCACAATCCCACCTCTGGAAGTCCTAAACAACAACTTAGGCTCCTACAAAAGGCAGAATAAATCTAGGGTTTCCCACATGACATAAACCCAAAATAAAAGAAATCCACAATTGAATTAAACGAATAGTCTCAAGAGTAAGTCATTTACATAAAACAACGTTGCACAAATCATTTCAATCCTAATAAATTTCGCCAATAAAACAAATCAACTACTCAAGAACATTCGGTTAACTAACACATAGTTTATCCCAAATTTTCACAAATAAACTTATAACATTACCACTTGTAAAATTATCAATTTATTTCCTAACCATAATGATATAATTGTTTATTCATTTCACATAAATGGGAAATCAAACAGGTACACCATATTTAAATATATACAGTTAAATAACATAAACATAATAATAATATATATATATATATAATGAAGCATATATATATATAATTAAAATAATCATTTTATGAAAACATTAAATAAATATCAAGCTTTAAAATTATAAAATAAATATCATCTTTTAAAATTATAATTTAAATATATATACATACATATATATATATATAATTGAACTAAAAAAAATGCATTAAAAGAAACAATTAAAAATAAAGAAAATTTTATTTGGCCCAGATCACAGGCGGAGGTACTACGTACCTCCTCGGGGCATGGTAGGACTATGCCCAACCCCTCGGTTTGTTACAGGGGTGTGATCACAACCCCTCATGGGGTGGGGCATGGCTGGCCAACCTCCCACCCCCAATGAATTTTTAAAATTAAAATTTTTATTTTGAAATTAAATTTATTTTTAATATAATTTTCACATGAATTTCGCTTACAAATAATTTCAAAACAATCACAATTAAAATGCATAATTATTTATTCAATACATAATATTTTGAAATTTGAACTATATATAAATTTATATGTGTGTGTGTGTGTGTGTGTGTGTGTGTGTGTGTGTGTGTGTGTATTTTAAAATAATCGAATATATATACATATATATAGAGAGAGAGAGATTCAAAACAAATCATACAAATAAATTTTTTTCCTAACAGACTCAATACAAATCTGGATATACAAATTTCCACTAATAAAAGAATTTTATTTTCAAAACAATTATTTCCACCTCTAAGTTTTATTGAAGAAATCTTGAAGGTTTCACTATAATTTCCTACAGAGGATTCAAAGATTTAAAACAAAAAAGTTTTCAATCACAAAACCACTTTCAAAAGAAATAGAGGAATGGATTTTCAAACACAACAAACCAGATTTTACTTATAGAACAATAAAATAATAATAAATTAAAAGAATAAAACCTGGAGTCCTCCGTTCGATGTAGAATCCCCTCTGGAGCCTCTTCTCAAATTCATGCCTTCAACTCTCTTCTGAATCCTTCTTTTCCTCAACAACAATCCTTTTACCCAACAAAACTAGAAAACTATTTTTTTCTTTTCCTTTCTTTTACAGACCAAAACAACAAAAAAATTCCTGTGTAAAAAAACTATCCCCAAATAAAAATAAATCAAAATCAATAAATCTCTTCCTCAAAAATCCTCCTTTCTCAATGGTCCTTTTCCTGCTTTTAAAAGCACACACTTATCTACAATTTTAATTAAAATTTCATTATTTACTCTAGATATTATCCACACAATATTTTCTAATTTAATATTAAGAAAAAGATAATATTTAATTATCATCATCAATATTTATTTAATTTAATTCCTTACACTTTTAATTAATTAAATAACTTTTTTAATTACAATATATATTTAAAATTCAACATGTAACTAACTCACAATTAATTAAAGCAATAAGACCACATTAATTAGTCTTATAAAATAAGATTAATTAAATAACTACTAACCATCAATAAAATAATAATCAACAATGAAACTACACAAAGACAAGGACAAAACCTCAATGATGACACAACAGAACTCAAAACAAGATGACAGACTTGGGACGGGGACACTTCCAAATCAACTCCCTTTTTCAACATTTTACCCATTAGGTTAATTTAATGCTCGCCCTGTCCTGCCGAAGTAGGTGGAATCAAGACTTTATACCTGCAATTCCCGCATACCAATAAACGTCAAGTAACACACACACACACATATATATATAATTGAAAACATGATATCGTGAGAAGGAATTTCAACGTAGCAGGGCACTCATAAACGAGTGGTGCTACACTATCCTCTCACCACATATATTATAACAATTACAATATCAATGATGAAATAACATTTCTAAACTAACTGATCATATGATAACATGATTACTTATCTACTACATCATAATATAATACTGAATCCAATTAACATCATCATAGAATCATAACATCGACATATATAATACTAAGGAAAAAAACCATTGCATAATTGAATAATCTAAACCCCACATAAAATATCATAAATCATAATAATAATGTCAATTGTAGCAGTCAACTAAACTATGAATCTGGACACACTAGGTAAATGAATTAATCACCATCACAAAACAATATCACACTAACATATAAGAGTAACAAATAGTAGCAAAGAGTATTAGTAACATGGGGGTATTACAACTCAACTTCCACATGAGTTACCCAGGATACCACTTAGGGTTTTGGCCCGCATGGGAAGCCACCCTCCCTTACAACAAGAAAATCCCATAAGCACAAACAAGGTAAGCCAACTTGCATGAATAGTCAAATCCAAAAGTAAATACATCCAGTGAGGCATGTGCCATGTCAGGCTAAAACTTCATAAAAAATACACTTCCAAGTGCAAGGATAAACCCACAAAATCAACTCGAACATCCAAACAATAGTTCACAAAGAACAACATGAAAATAAAAAATAAAGTAATATTTTCTTTCCCCTCCTCTAGAAGGCCAAAGAACGACTACCCAAGACTCACAAACGAGGGTAAATCAACATTACAAATACCCAATAAATTTTCAAAACAAATCCAATAAATAAAATCTTCCCAAATTGAGATAACACAAGAAGAAGAAGCACTTAAATGGAAACATCCAAAAACCACCTTTAATCACAGGAACACATTCAATGTATAAACCCTAAAGAATAATTAACAATCAAATACCTTTTATCTATTCGTTCATTAAGAAGTAATTTCAAATAACTAAATAAGTTATCTAATCATAATCCCAATAAATATTTTAGAACATTTAAACCATCTCTTAAGTTACTAAGACACCAAGAGCAATAAGTTTCAAAGAATGTTTGTATCATCATTACATTTTTCTAAAGATGAACTATTAGAAAACATTTTAATAATCAATTACATTCAAGCGATAAGTTATAACAAACATTTAAGTCATTATTAATGATTCCTTTACACACCCATTAAGAAACTATTAGAATAATTAAAGAGCTATAGATAGTAATCCATAAATAAGCAACTTCCAGTATCAAATAAACATAAAGACCATATATCAAAAATAACTATAACCAAAAGTAAACCCTAACAACAATTTTTTTTTCTTTATATATTTCTATGCAATATATTCCATTTTAAATTCTATAATCCAATAACATTTTCACTCAACAACCTCAAATTTATACACACACACACACACACACACATATATATATAAACTTGAGGTGGTTGATTTTCCATTCCAGGCCTTCTCGTGTCATCCAAGCCTAAACAATCACTTGGCCATGAGAGAGGCATCCATTATCTTTTATTAATGTGTGTTACTACCCATCCCCCTAATTATTTATTAGGTTATCAATTGATTACTCAACTTTCGCACGATTTACTCAGGATACCACTTAGGGTTTTGGCCCGCATGGGAAGCCACCCTCCCTTACAACAAGAAAATCCCATAAGCACAAAAAAGGTTAGCCAACTTGCACGAATAGTCAAATTCAAAAGAAAATACATCTAGTGAGGCATGCGCCATGTCACGCTAAAACTTCATAAAAAATACACTTCCAAGTGTAAGGCTAAACCCACAAAATCAACTCAAACATCCAAACAATAGTTCACAAAGAACAACATGAAAATAAAAAATAAAGTAATATTTTCTCTCCCCTCCTCTGGAAGGCCAAAGAACAACTACCAAGACTCACAAACGAGGGTAAATCAACATTACAGATACCCAATAAATTTTCAAAACAAATCCAATAAATAAAATCTTCTCAAATTGAGATAACACAAGAAGAAGAAGCACTGAAATGGAAACATCCAAAAACCACCTTTAATCACACGAACACATTCAATGTATAAACCCTAAAGAATAATTAACAATAAAATACCTTTTATCTATTCATTCATTAAGAAGTAATTTAAAATAACTAAATAAGTTATCTAATCATAATCCCAATAAATATTTTAGAACATTTAAACCGTCTCTTAAGTTACTAAGACACCAAGAGCAATAAGTTTCAAAGAATGTTTGTATCATCATTACATTTTTCTAAAGATAAACTATTAGGAAAAATTTTAATAATCAATTACATTCAAGCGATAAGTTATAACAAACATTTAAGTCATCATTAATGATTCCTTTACACACCCATTAAGAAACTATTAGAATAATTAAAGAGCTATAGATAGTAATCCATAAATAAGAAACTTCCAATATTAAATAAACATAAAAACCATATATAGAAAATAACTATAACCAAAAGTAAACCCTAACAACAATTTTTTTTTCTTTATATATTCCCATGCAATATATTCCATTTTAAATTCTATAATCCAATAAATTTTTCACTCAACAACCTCAAATTTATATATATATATATATAAACTTGAGGTGGTTGATTTTCCATTCCAGGCCTTCTCGTGTCATCCAAGCCTAAACAATCACTTGGCCATGAGAGAGGCATCCATTATCTTTTATTAGTGTGTATTACTACCCATCCCCCTAATTATTTATTAGTTTATCAATTGATTACTCAAATTTTGCACGAGTTACCCAGGATACCACTTAGGGTTCTGGCCCGCATGGGAAGCCACCCTCCCTTACAACAAGAAAATCCCATAAGCACAAACAAGGTAAGCCAACTTGCACGAATAGTCAAATCCAAAAGTAAATACATCCAGTGAGGCATGCGCCATGTCATGCTAAAACTTCATAAAAAATCCACTTCCAAGTGCAAGGCTAAACCCACAAAATCAACTCGAACATCCAAACAATAGTTCACAAAGAACAACATGAAAATAAAAAATAAAGTAATATTTTCTTTCCCCTCCTTTGGAAGGCAAAAGAACAACTACCCAAGACTCACAAACGAGGGTAAATCAACATTGCAGATACCCAATAAATTTTCAAAACAAATCCAATAAATAAAATCTTCTCAAATTGAGATAACACAAGAATAAGAAGCACTAAAATGGAAACATCCAAAAACCACCTTTAATCACACGAACACATTCAATGTATAAACCCTAAACAATAATTAACAATCAAATACCTTTTATCTATTCATTCATTAAGAAGTAATTTAAAATAACTAAATAAGTTATCTAATCAAAATCCCAATAAATATTTTAGAACATTTAAACCATCTCTTAAGTTACTAAGACACCAAGAGCAATAAGTTTCAAAGAATGTTTGTATCGTCATTACATTTTTCTAAAGATGAACTATTAGAAAACATTTTAATAATCAATTAAATTCAAGCGATAAGTTATAACAAACATTTAAGTCATCATTAATGATTCCTTTACACACCCATTAAGAAACTATTAGAATAATTAAAGAGCTATAGATAGTAATCCATAAATAAGCAACTTCCAATATCAAATAAACATAAAGACTATTTATCAAAAATAACTATAACCAAAAGTAAACCCTAACAACAATTTTTTTTTCTTTATATATTCCTATGCAATATATTCCATTTTAAATTATATAATCCAATAATGTTTTTACTCAACAACCTCAAATTTATATATATACACATATATTCTTATATATTAACATAGGTTTCAATCTAATTATATGAGTATATTTATGTATTCATTAACATGTCTTATACTTTTCTTTTCTAATAGAATTTTTTCAAAAAATTAAAACAAGAACACATAATCTCAGTAACTATTTACCCAAAGAATATACATATCAACAATACTTGAATATGAAAGAAACCAATATTATAAAAGATCTGGTTCATTCCTATTACCCAAGAGCTATATCATTTAAATATATAATAACGATTGAATATACTAATATAGGCATCTACTCATTAGAATTACTAGCTCTTATTTGAAAAACCCATCCAATTAGAATCCCAATTTATTTAACTTTCATTTCTCTTTCTCGAATCATAAAATATAGCATATATATAATTCTATATAAAGATAGAATATGGATTTTCTAAAATCTCTAAAGACACCGTATAAACATTTCTTTATCTATCTAATTTCTAGTTTCTCTCCATTATAATACATGAAATATATGTTGGGATGTGAAGCCCAACGGTCATTCGACCCTTCGTCTCCTCCCAACTCTTCAGTTCACAGCTGAATATGAGTGTATTAATATATGTGCAGTCCATGCATGATGTATTGTATTATTGGAGATTAATAGAGTTATTCCCTGCTTTAGAGTGGCTTAGTGGAACTACATTTTTCAAAATGAATCATGTGTCAACCATTCAAAGAGGTAATGCCCAACCTGTCAGCGAGGAGGAAGGGATGACAATAAGCAAGGTGAATGTAGATGAGGCAAAAGATAAACGTAGAAACAAAACCATGTTGGGTAGTGAGATACCTCAGAACTCTAAGAGACAAAGGCTCGAACCCTCCCCAAATTACTAGGCAATGAAAATAACAGAGTAAACTCAAACCGGCTAGAGAGCAATGCCACAGACAGTTGGATGTAAAAGAATGTCAAAAATCCTTGAAAAGGACAACTAAAAGCCAAGTAAATTGTTGGGTACAAGATAAATCAACACCATGGAGTATCAATGAATTGCATCAAACATGGACTCCAAAATCAACAAATGACAAACAAGCATTTTCCTTTTTTCTTATGAAAAATAGAGAATGGAAAGATTTGAAGTCAATTACAAAACATACCTGAATTTCCTATGCTCAACAAATGGAGAAGGTGAGCTGAAGACCACTGTTTCATAGCCACCAATCCTCTTTCTAGAACCTGGAATTAATTCTATTTGAAAACCATGTCAAAAGCCAAGAACTGTAATTTTCTTTCAGAATAATTTTTTTGCAGAGCCAAGCCTTCTTTTTTTTTCAGACAAAGTTAACTCTTAAAACATATCCCCAAAATTGATCCATATTAAAACAAAATTAGACATATTTTTATTTTTCAAAGACAAAATCAAGCAATAAACTCATAATAAAACAAGTTCCCAATTCAACAAACTGCTTAAAGTCGTGCATGTGCACACATGGTTTTTTTCACCTTCTTCCATTTTGCTCCTGATTTTTCATCCATTTAAAATCTTATCCCCTTTATTTAATTAAAATATCACATTATTTTCCCCATTAAAATAATTATCTTTACATGATTATAACTTATCAATAAGTATAATATAATTGAAAACAATACAACTTAATCTAATTATTTAATAAAAAAATTACTCTTAACATAGCAATTTAATTTAATTGTTTATTAACAACCACATCCTTTATATTTTATAACATTAATTTAGGTAATTATTATTTTAATTTTCCAAATTTATTGAATTACCTTAGAAAATCAATTTTCAATTTAATTAACTGATTTAAACAAATCCATATAAACTATTAAGTTCGCCAATAACCAACTTACTCGGTATCAAGGACGGTCAAAACAGAGGGACACTACATAGATGGATTTTTTCTAGGTGACATAGTTTCTTAGTAATAGCTTGTCAAAGATTGCTTCCTTTTAGCACTTTAGACTCTTAAGGGAAATCGTCGGTCCAATGTAGCTCAAAGTGATACGACATGTTTGAGTGCAAAAGAGAAGCACATGCCTAGTGTAAACATACCCATCTGGACATGTTGGAACAATTCATTTGGTTGTACGAGTTGCAAAACAAAAATTACACCACTTTTCAACTTTATATTACTTGCATTTGACAACTTTTTCCTCAACTAAAAACTCGTCACCATGGGAAAATACCTCTAAGATAGAAAAACCGAGAGAGGTTATTGTAGAGGGTCCCAACATAATCTCATAGCCTCAGATAGAGAGTTTGTAAGTATCATGGTTTCTGAGAAATAGCATGTCAAAGATTGTTGTCTTTTTACACTTTTGACTCTTAAGGGAAATCGTCAATCCAATGTACCTCAGAGTGATTCGACATATTTGGGTGCAAAAGAGGACCATGCCTAGTGTAAACATACCCATCTAGATGTGTTGGAACAATTTGTTTATTTGTACAAGTTGTAGAGTGAAAGTTGTACAACTTTGCAACTTTACACTGTTTGCATCTAACAACTTTTTCCTCAACTAAAAACTCGTCACCATGGGAAAACACCTCTGAGATAGAAAAAACTGAGAGAGTTTATTGTAGAGGGTCCAAATGCAATCCCATAGCCTTAGATAGAGAGTTTGTAAGCATCATGGTTTCCAAGAAATAGCCCATCAAAGATTGTTGTCTTTTAGCACTTTGGACTCTTACGGGAAATCGCTGGTCCAATGTAGCTCAGAGTGATTCAACATGTTTGGGTGCAAAAGAGGACCATTCCTATTATAAACATACCCATACAGACATGTTGGAACAGTCTATTTGGTCGTATGAGCTGCAAAATGAAAGTTGCACCACTTTGCAACTTTGCATTGCTTGCATTTGACAACTTTTTCCTCAACTAAAAACTTGTCACCGCAGGAAAATTTCTCTAAGAGAGTGAAAACCGAGAGAGGTTATTGAAGAGGATCCCAACATGATCCTGTAGCCTTGGACATATATTTTGTAAGCATCATGGTTTCTAAGTAATAGCCCGTCAAAGATTGTTGTTTTTTAGCACTTTGGACTCTTAAGGGAAATCGTCGGTCCAATGTAGCTCAGAGTGATTCGGCATGTTTGGGTGTAAAAGAGGATCATTCATAGCATAAAACCTACCCATCCAAACATGTTGGAATGGTTTTTTTGGTCGTATGAGTTACAAAATGAAAGTTGCACCACTTTGCAACTTTACATTGCTTACATCTGACAACTTTTTCCTCAACTGAAAATTTGTCACCACAGGAAAATTCCTCTAAAATAGAAAAAACTGAGAGAGGTTATTGAAGAGTATCCCAAAATTATCACATACCCTTAGACAAAGATTTTGTAAGCATCATGGTTTTTGAGTGATAGCTCATCAAAGATTGTTTCCTTTCATCACTTTAGACTCTTAAGGGAAATCGTTGATCCAATGTAGCTCAGAGTGATTCAGTGTGTTTAGTTACAAAAGAGGACCATTCCTAGCTTAAACATACCCATCTAGACATTTTTGGAATAGTTCATTTAGTTGTACAAGTTGCAGAACAAAAGTTGCACCACTTTGCAACATTACACTACTTGCATCTCATAACTTTTTCCTCAACTGAAAACTCATCACCACGAAAAAATTCCTCCAAGATAGAAAAAGTTGAGATAGGTTATTAAAGAGGGTTGCAACATGATCTCATAGCCTTAAATGAAGAATTTTTAAGCATCATTGTCTCTAAGTAATAGCCCGTCAAAAATTACTTCCTTTTTGCACTTTGGACTCTTAAGGGATATCATCGGTCCAATGTAGCTCTAATTGTTTTGGCATGTTTGGGTTCAAAAAAAGACTATTCCTAGCCTAAACATACCCATCCACATGCATTGGAACTATTTTTAGAGCAGACTCTCCTCCTTTTCATTGACGATAAAATCTTCTTATATTTTCATTCCTTTTGCAAGTGGTTAATTTTAGTCTTTAGTTATTTTTCTTCAATTTCAATGCTTAGGAAAACAAGATCCCTTTGTTTGATAGTTTTTTCAATGCTTAGGATGACAACTTCATTTGTTCAAATCCACCTTAACCATCATCTCTCATTTTTTTTTCCTATGCAAATTCTTACCAAAGACAAAACCTCAATTGTGTTAGGTTGAATGGCATATATGACAACAATTGTGATATATCAAGTTTGGTGTGGGTCAAGGTTGATTGACATATATGCCAATATCATATTAATGTAATTGCTTTTGTGTGAAGTGTGCATTATGACTAGTGTGCATCAAACCCATATAGTATGCCTAGTTTTCTTATTGATGCATTATGGTTAGCAACATTCATTGTTGTGCATTATGATAATAAAAATTGCATGTTCAAGGTCAAATAAAATGCATGTTATGGAGTTGTATTTGGTTTGTTTAATGGTAGTATCACACTCATTTGGTTTGTTTAATGGTTGCATCATGGTTGAGTGATGTCTTAATTGTTGATCGTGGTTATTCTATAGATTTCACATGAACAATCTAATGAACATGTATCTTGTTCATTTGTAAGGACTTAGTTTGAAGTTTGCATCAAACCCCTATGGTTGAAAGATAATGATTCTTATTCAAAATGATTTTATACCTTTTACATGTTATTAAGCTTGAATGAACATTGAGTGACATTGATTTTCATCAAGATGATTATATTACTTTCGAATGAACATTGTAACATGGCATATATTTCATTAAGTTGTATCCATTTGCTTGAAGTTTTTAATCAAACAAAAGAATCAATGCCATAAGACTATCACAAGATGTTCTTTTCATATTTTTTTCCTTGTCTATGAGACCACAATTATTTGAGGCATATTTTCAAATAGTTCTTCTCCAACAAATATTATATAGTGCTTCTCATACCATTTTTCATTAATTTTAACTTCTTTTCAAATAAAAATCAGCTGCCCACTTCATTACAAGACTTCAAAAAACAAAATAATGTCAAATGTAAATTCATTCAAGAGAGCTTGAAATCATGTGTATTCTCAAATTGAGTGTTTGATAAAAATGTTTTGATATATGGGTATGTGCAAGATCATGATGGGCCAAAAAGTGGCGATATGATGGGTATGTGTAGGGTATGTGGCTGACGACTTTTTTTAACCCAAAATAGATGAAACAAAAAGGGTTTTTAAAGGAGATTCTCACCTTTCCACCAATATAAATTATGTTTTAATTTGACTTTAAAAAATAATTATTATTCATTTTCCATTTGAATTAGGACTAAAGTCCTAATTGATAGGTTGATTGAAAAACATCTATAGCTTTCAAATGATATCACATTTTTTGAATTTGAAACATGTGTCACATTCTATGTTTCACATACTATAGGATTTTTAAAAAAATGAATTTCATGAAGTTTTGACCAAGTTAAGGTGGTTACACATACGAGCTTTTATATTTTTTTAAATTTGTAATAAAAAGTTCATAATTAATTATTTACTTGGAAAAAAATTACAAAAATATGCATCACATCGTGACATGAGTCCTCTACTTATATCTAAAATATTCTAAAAAAATATTATCATTTTATTGTGGTTAGGGTGGTCAGATAGACACCTACTTATTTTTCCCTAAAATTTAAGTACTACTGCATTGAAATTTCAAATTTTCACCAAATAGATTTTTTTTAAATAAATCTAGTAGTTTATAAACTACATTCAATTTTCTACAGATTCTATTCTTACATATTTTTGAAATAATATAGATAACTTATTCAAATTTTCACATCAAGTTGCCTAACTGTGATTTTTCTGAATTTTTCACCACTTAAGGGTCTATTTTTTCCATGATGATCCTACACATACCCAGACATGTATGAAAAATGTGGTACAATAGAAAAGGAAGTGAATTGTTTGAAAAAAAACTCCTCAAAGAAATGTGGTCTCATGGAATGTAATGCATGTGAACCTTAATATGAATGAACTCTAACATAGATGGATTACATAACATACATTATTGATCATAACTTTAAACCATTCTAAGATAATTATACATTCCATTTTGAAAATTCAAAGTAGAAAGACATGCACATGAGGAAAAAAATAGATCGAATATCAATTCTTATATATCAAAATGTAGAATAATTTTGTTTGTGCATATACAAATTTGGCATATATGCCTACTCAGGACAAGTTTTACAACAAGTTTTACAAATTGTGGCATATATGCCATCTCAAGATCTATCAAATCCTAGGTACATATCAATCTATATCATATCCTAATCCTATGTTGGATGATCAAAATTGAGCCTCCTTGAAGAAGTCAATTGCTATGAAGCTTCTTGCACAATAACAATTCAAACCACAAATTAGATTAATTATGTGAATGGTTTACAAGATAGACTAGTAAATAGAAACTTATATACTATCATTTATAAATTATGGATTTAACATCAAAATAACTATACATGTACTATATTATATCAATAATGCAATTTTTATTTACCTCAAGTCTCTCTCTTTTCTGCAAGACAGACTGCATATGATTGTCCCTTAGGATGATCAGGAGTCCTCGTGTAAAGAAATGGTCCCACACTAGTCATAGTGTTGAGTCAAACAAAGGACTATAGCAGGTAAAATAAAAATGATACAAATTAACATACAATTGTTGACAAATAATTTCATATCTACTAAACATATATCTACTCATATCTAAACGTAAATATATATAATATAAAATAAACACATACTTTCCATGATGCTACGACACTAGATGGGCTCGTAGTGGATGAAGTAGCTAAGATGGTTTCCTATATAAAAAAAAACAAGAATGTAACACAATTTAAATGCACATGCACATATAATCATAATGGCGAGAATAAAAATATATATATACCTGTTGCACAATTTCATTCAATGGGTCAGACCCAATCAAAAAAGTTGTATAAGAACCAGGTTGCTGCATAAAAAGACAAGATTACATTAGAAAATCAATCTATGTAGTACATGTATTTAAACATAATAGATTTCAAAAATTAACATCTAAAATAACAATTTAAATAATATCATATACTGATTCTCTAGGGAAAATGAAATGGATGTTTGTGTAGCCTCTTGCACTTGCAACATCTGCTCCTCTATCAACACCTGTTAAAGATTCAAGCATATAAACATATATTAGTACAAATATCTCTCATAAAATATGAAAGAATTTACATAAAACACACTACGAAATTACTTTAAGTCTTACCGGTCCTCCCATATCGTCTCTAGCAGTCGATGTCTCTCTTGCAAATGGTCCACTTTGTTCTCTATCAACTCCTACATCTAACATATCATGAACCTCATCATTGAATGTGTCTATAGAAGCCTTTGTGGACCATCAAAGAGGACCCAAACATAAATTGTTGCATGTCATGCAGTAATGAGGCACACAAATATGTCTCAAAGAGGATGGTATACTAGTGGGAGCTCATGAAAGTGTACCAGTGGGAGTTGATGCAGTAGGTAAACCACCATCATGTTGTGATGTATTAGGTGCAGCACCATCGTGATGGGATGCACCGTCAAATGGCTGCACAACATGATGACTCTACATGACCAAATTATCACTCAATGAATGTAAGGCATAAATGCTCTAAGTCCTTGCATCTAAAGCAATCGTAGGGTAAGGAAGTGGAGTCAGGGCATCAATAGGTGGAGCAGGATGAATTAGGGTGACTCATGTGCTCTAGGTCTATCATGTGGCATCCCTCTACCAACACCCTAGATATCTCGCATGTCAAAGTAATTGACATGCCTCCCTAGGAAAAACTTAGCATGTAATTTTTGGATAAAATACTGAGGGACATCAAGATTTTTGTTGGGTGTTTTATCAATAACCATCCACCAATGTCTCTAGAAATTATCTAATATGCCTCTATGTTACACCCCAATTGTGTAATTACTATTTGCTACTACTATTTAGGGTAAAATGTGAATTTAATGTAAATTATAAAGATGAATAAATTATGCTTGTACCTTGTTATCTATATGAATGTTATCTCATTTGATGATTGTCTCATTTGATGTTATCTCAGTTGATGTCATTCATGGTGAAATATTGAATATATATATGAATGAAAGGTCATTGAATTATTATTATTCTAAATTTGGAGATGTTTATGTATACTGCATATATTGTGAACAATTGAATATTATGTGCATGTGTTAGTGGATGCAATTATGTGGTCCATTCCTCCAGGTGGAGGGGAAGTATCACTCAGGAAATCTTGGTTGAATAACCAGTAATGTAAACTATCTGAGCATACACACACCACAATAGTTTGATTGAATCTAGACATAGAAGTAAGAAGTTGATAAGTCATCCCTAGCTTGAAATATCTACATTAGTAAAGGTCTTGTTTGTACTATCAAGTGCATCATTGGGTGATGTTTATCTATTTTAGCTTGAGACCTTATTTTACTGTGTTTTTTTGTGTTGTGGATTGAGTATAGGGATGTATGCATATATACATATATCAGGCATACACATATAATGGATATAATGGGATGTCCATATGAGTATGATGAAATATGTATAGACATGCATATAAGTACATAAATTCTATTATGATTTTATGTTTCTTTGGGCTTTATGAATGGTTACCTTTATGTCATTTCATATGAGCATAAAAAGTAGCATGTATATGCACATATATATAAATACATATACATAGACCTGTGTATGAGAGCATTAGAAAATGCACATGTATGTGAGTAGAAATAATCATAGAGGTAGATACACGAGTAACTGACTATACGTATATATGTGTGTGTGTGTGTATAGTCACAAGGTCATAATCATTCGATATCGAATGGATTACTTGACTATCATATTACCGTATAATGAATATGCTTGTATATATACACAAATACACTTGTAAACATTAATGCTTATCAAAGAAGTGTACATATATAAGTATATGTGTATGAATATATACACATATTATTATTTGTTGAATATGATAATAAGAGCTATACATCCAATGGAATGGATATATTATTATGGATTCATGGTAGTAGGAGACGCATAAGTAGAAAATGCAGACCACACCTTAGTGCATTACTTACAACACTTGGTGTATGGAAACAAAAACATCATCAGTGAATGATGCGAGTGAAGGATAGACTACCACACACCATATCAAGAGGAGAATAAATCTAATGCAATACAATGCTCATAGAAGCTCATAGGTTGAGATCATTTCAACGCACAACATTGAGATATTCTAAGTTCAAACACAATGGAAAATGGTAGAGACCAGCGCATGAGTAAAGAGGGTGATTGCGCACTTGGTGTGAAGCACCCAAGAGAGTAGAGTGGTGTGTTTGAGTCTGTTGTGCATAAGCATCCGATGCATTAGTTATTATGATACTGTATAATGCAAGGCATTGGCTATGCTTAGATGTCGATTCAATATTTAACCAAAGGTTATTTATAATCAATGGAGGCTATGATAAATGAGGCCGACAGTAGTCATCAAAGACTACGAGATTGGAAGTTGATTTGGAAATGCATATGATTGTGTAGTGAAGCCAAGTTCCACTCACCATGTCACGTATGTGGAAACATATGAATACATTTTTAACTATTGTCTATCATCGATGCAAGCTTAGACTTGGTCGATGTTGTGATAAACAACAAATTTGACTTTGTCCAAGCACCTTTAAATTTTTAAATTGACTCATTCCTTTAAATCAGTCAATATGTGCTAAGTGTTACAAATTTAATGTTGATTTTTCTCTACATCAAAAACTGTACCAACTTGATAATAGAATAGAGGCTTTGGTGCCACCTCTTGAAATGATTTTCTGTCAATGTCTTTGTTGGAGTATAATTCAAATTCTCCATATGCATTTTGATTTAGTATTTGGATTGTTGTCATAGAAACAAGTTGATCTATAGGAGGTTTTACTAAGTCCAAGATTATTTGATCACCACCTTATTGTTGAGTTGCTTTTCATGGAGCTTGTTATCATTTTACATTCCTAAAATATAGGCCTTGAGGTTGCTATATTTCTCTATAAATAGCTAAGCCTTTTCATTAGTGAGGAAACATCTCTTTCCTAAGATATTTCACATCTTTTGCAGTTCATTTATGTGTTATTTCTAGCTTAGAAGCTTTCCTTATATTGTGAGTGAGAAATAGTTAGTGATTTGTTGTGTTGAGAGGAAAGCATTGTTGTTTGAGAGGATTAAGATATCAACTTGTGAGGTAGAGTTTTGAGACATCCTCGAGAAGCTAATTATCAAGCTAAATACTATTGGAGAGGGATGTATTGTTGTCATTTATTTGGATAAGCAATAACAGGTATGAGGATCTCTTCTTCTTTGTTATTTACTTTAAAATGATATGTTTTTCATGATTGCTTGAAATGTCTTTTCCAATGCATGTATTAGAGATATTAGAGTGTCTTTGAAAAGAAAATTGAAGCCTTTATGATTTTTTTATGTTGCTCTTGTAAGTACTCCATAATAGGAGTTTGGTGTATATCATAGATATTATATACTAGGCATGTTTGAATACAAGAGGCAATTCAGATACACTTAGCTAAGTTATTAATTTAAGTAGGAAAGCTTGTGTTACTCCTAGGATATAGTTAATCGAGTATGTGAGGGAGCTTGTGTACTTATGAGTAAGTGCACTAAGATGGTTCCCAAAAAGGGGGGCTTAAGTGGCCACTTTTCTTCTTAAATCAATAAATGTTGACCTTGGATGTGAAATTGAGGATAGTTGCACTCAAAATTTTGAGATGGAACAAAAACAAGGATCGAAGTGCTTTGAGTCTACTTTCTAAACTATTAAGTTATTTGAAAATGATTGAGATTAAGGGGTTCAATAGAGGGATGTACAAAAATTGGTGTTGTTTTTGTCAGAAAAACATAACATAGCAACTCTTGTACAACCTAAGCACGGTGAACTTTTTTTTAGTATTTTTAAAATCACTATGGTCAAAAGTTAGCTAACAACATCTAGTTGATGCACAATTTTTCTAATAATTTTTTAATGAATATTTGATTTTTTACTAATTTTCTAAGTGGGAACTTCATAAAAAGCAGAATTTTGGCCGTGCTCCCACTACAAATTTTTGAAATTAATAGATTTTTAAAAATTTTATTTTTAAAATTTTTTAGAATGGAGTCTAGTTTCTAAAAATGTAATTTATTTGAAATTTTGATGAATGGTTAATTTATAACGAAAAAGAAACCAAACACTGCTTTTTGACAAAAAATAGACATACAAACAAAATAAATTATGGATGAAAGGCCTAACATTGTTAGAAAGTGAAAAAAATTATATCGTTGGAAAGCTAAGAGAGAACTTAACATTACCCATGTGTTCGATTTTGTCGATATTGAACCAAATGTAATCTTGACGGTGAGCATGATCCTGATTATGTGAAAAATTATAGAATTTGCAAAAAACATGTCTTTGGTCGTTGGGAATGCCCTCCAAGCCTTTGGGTTGGTATTCCAAGGAAAATACCAAAGCTAAGGCTCAGGGATTCCCAAAGAAAAACATAACGCGATTGTGTTATGATGCGAGCACGTTATAACGCACTTGCGTTATTTACTAGTTTTCACTTTATCCTTCTCCGTGGAACATTTCTAGCAATAAATATCGTGCTCGCGTGATTTATTCCTTTAGTTAAATGCCAACTTTTTGAATGTTTGTTCATATGTTTGTATGTATATGTACGTTGGTGTGTCATGTATGTATGTATGTGTGCATGCATGTATGTATGCCTATATGTATGTATTTATGCTTATGGGAGAGAGGGCGAGAGAGGGTGGGAGTGGGAGAGAGTGTGGGATGGTGGGAGAGAGTGTGGGAGGGTGGGGGAG
>VDFB02203400.1:0-57748 GCA_007258455.2 Sequoia sempervirens
TCCTCCAATGCAATCACCTCACCCACCATCTATGGGGATGGTTTTTTATGAGGAAAGGCCTTTGGAAGAGCCCATTCCTACCATTCATCCCCCAAAGAAAAGAGTTAAAAGGAAAGAATTGATTCAATAGCTAAAAGCATATGAGGAAAATTTTGAGATTTATGAAGAGAATAATGTAATTATTTCTAATGTGCTTGAACATTATATGGGGAAGGAAATAAAGATGGTGAATAGTGTTCACTCCAACTATTATTTAATTTTCAAAGCATTTAGTATGTTTGAAAGGGGCAGATCAAAGGTAGTCCCATTGATGTTGTTATAGGTTCCTAGACTCAGTGCATTGCGTGGCATGATTAAAGGGTCTACTCATGAGCTCAATAAGTTAGCACAGATAGTCCCTACATATAAGATGGTAAATGCAATCCTTGATTACAATGGGGTGGAAGATGGATCTTGGCCTCCTGCTAGACTTTCTTGACAATAATGGATTCATGAATACATATGAACAATGTAGATCACAAATGGATAATTCAATTACTACACATGCCCTCTTATTTTGTGATGGTGGGGATGCTAATGTTGATATGTTGAAGAATAGCATGGATAAACTCAGAACTGTCACTCACCAGTAAGTTTTTGGAGGATTTTGATAAGGAATCCAACCAATTAGTGAGAAGGTAAGGCCCATATAGAAATAAATTGGACAAATTCATGAAATTCAACTAGCCTTCTGATGCAAAGTGGCAAGGGAAGCACCCAACTTGACACACTTGTTCAACTATACCCTTCAATAAGACAATCTAATCATACAACTTGACTCACACAACCAGTAATCACCATAGGAATTAGGGATGATTTAGACACTCTTAATATGAGAAAACATGAACAAACAACCAAACTTTGCTTATAGAAACTCTCATTCCTCCATCGCTGCAATACTATCCATGCATTCCTTCTAGCACTCACCAATAGGACAATCATGATAAAAATTTGTTAAAGGAAAATAAAAGAGAAAGAAACCATGTTTTAGACTTCTTACATAGACCCTTACAGATCCCCAAAAGCATAGAACCAAACACCAAGAGTAGGTGTATCAAATAACTAATTTACAAGCCACCACAAGGCTTCATTTGACTTGTGCAAAGAAGGAATCAACTTGTCAAGGCATACCCAAACACCTCTAATGCCATTAAAATAATTCAACAGGTTCCCAAATACCTTTTCCATGCTTTCCATTAATTATATTTACTCAAATACTCAAAAATCAACAAATAATGTATTCAAATGATCACATTTTGGATTGTACAAGGCAAAAACCAGACCTAGGGCATCACATAACTTTTGCAAACCTCCATTTTTCAATCTGAAACAAATTTCAACATGTAAAGGAGTCCTAAATCTACCAATCCACCAAGTTTCAGATTTTCCCCGTGGTGGAAATGGGAATTACATCCATTTTGGTGACCAAACCCTTGTTTTGCAAGGTTTTAGACCCACTTTCACTAAAATTGATGTAACTTACTCAATACTTGATGAAATTAACTCAAATCACCACAAAAATAAATAATACTCCCCCCTCTATCAAACCATATGCATTAGAGGTCCATAAAATGCTACTACATTCCGTACCAATCAAAAGAACAATCAAAAATACTATAAAAAATGGAAAAAATAGAGTTTTCTTCTTATTAAATGCTTCAAAACTTCAAAATTTCCAACATCCTAGCCTCGACCCAAGGGAGGATTTTTAAACATTCTCCCACCTTCCCCAATAGCCCTCAACTGATTTTTTTAAAAGAGGGAACTGTCGGTTGGTGAAATTACACCAACTTACAATATTGTTAGAGTAAAGTAATTAATTAACTTTATTCTCCTCTTAAGACTTCACTTTATGCACATATATTAGTCATTTAAAAATTAATATTAATTATTAAATGCACTCACCTTAGGGTTAGGTTTTCCTTTTGGTTTTGATCTCCTTTTATAAGGTTTGATCTCTTGTATTGTATTCACTTCTTAATTCTTTTGCTGATAATAAACTTTCACATTGTCAGAGCAAAACCCTTGTTTTGTTTCCTACAGATTTCTTCCTTGTGATAGGTTTTTTCATGCAGGTTTCTTGGGCTTAATAGATTTGTTTTTCATCAAATCTTACATGGTATCAGAGTTGAATCTGATGTAGTTTGTTCATGTTTGAAGAAAAAAGGGAGCAAGGGTTTGACAGAAGAAATTTGGGATTCTTTAGCTAATTTGAGAGGTTCTAGTTGTAGTTTTCAAATATGGTATTCCTTGCCCAATGTTATTTTTTGTTTCTTTTTTACAAGTGCATGCATGTGAAAAGGAATTTTTTTGGGTGTCCTTTGAGCTGTTCACAGTGGTGTCCTTCCCGGTATCATTTACCAAACTTGCACCTTATTCCTCTGAACGTCGTGCATGAGCTGACGTCTACGTTGGTAGATTTGAAAAGGCAGAACTTCAAACCCCCACGGGCACCGTACTTTGACTTGAAATTTTTTTTACCTACGATTGTTATCTAGATCTGCAGTCTATTTCATCAGTAAATTCTTCAGGTACACAAAGATTTGTCTCAATCATCTACTGCTTTCTATTGTTTTCTAGCTTTCAGTTTGTACTAGGGATTGGATTTTTGCATTGTGGGGAGGTGTTTTTTCTTGCTTTATGTCATTTACATCAGAAAACCAAAATCTATAAACACCAAAACAAAACAAACAAACCCCCTCTGCATCTTCTATCTAGTTCTGAAAGACCACTAAATAATAAAAAAAAAATTCAGAGCAGTTGAGGCACAGTTCACAGGATGGCCGATAGATCTATTGAATCTCTCACACCACATAATTATCACACTTGGAAGGGTCACATGATGACTCTTCTCCAGTCTCGAGGGTTATGGTCCTATTGGGATGAGGTTCAGCCTCAGCTGACTCACGCCTTTGAGGTTATGCAGCACAGGAAAAATATGGATTAGGCTATGGGATTGATGGCTTTGCACATTTGACAATCATGTTTTATCTTGATGGTTGATACCACTCCTCGAGCCATTTTAAAGGATAAGTTTGATGGACTTTTGGTACTATCAATGAGTTCAAAGCTTTCTTGACTTGGGGGCCAAGTTAACTTCCCCTTGGTGCGATTAGTTTCCCTCCATTGAGAACTTCACGATGAAGTTCAAGCTTGACCGAAGATCTATCTTGTAGGGTTGTGGAAAGGTTAAGACTGATACATAGTGCATCTTCCTAATCCTCTCCAAGCTTCGGGGTTCATTTCAGATCTTCTCTTCGACCTTCTATTCCACCATGGATGCCTTGGGTGCTCAACATATCATGCCTACATTTGAGGTCTTTTGTGATCATCTGACTTGTGAGCAAGCCAAGCTCAAGCAAATGGATTCACCTTCAGGTTCACAGAACCAAGCGTTGGTAGCCCAGTCCTCCAAGGGAAAACAGAAGCAGAAACCAAAGCCTAAGAAAAGTTTTGAGGGCTTCAAAGGTGAGAAGTCCTCAGAAAACCACCCTAGAAGTTTGATTCAAACACGTTGACAGAGTCTTAGATGCAATTTGAGGTCTTCCTCCAAGACTAAGAAGAAATATGGTGATCCTTGCAATTTTTGTGGCAAGGAAGGACATCCAGTTTCCAAGTGTTGGAAACATTTAGAGGCTTTGGAGGAAGCCATGCAGCAGCATAATATCAGTGCACCTCAGCCTCCTTCACAGCCCACAGGGAAAGGTCATGCTCTTTCTGCACGAGCATTGTCCTCAAAATCCACTTGGATTCTAGATTTTGGTGCCTCTCACCATATGACTTCCTGTGAGAGGTTGTGCGTGCGCCCCTATAGGCGCTGAACGCCATTGCGGGTTGGTGACTCAACATAGCTTTCGATTCGGTTTGTTGCCTTTCATTTGGATGGTGGTTGTCTATAGGATGTGCTTCTGGTTCCTGACATTTCAACAAACTTTCTATTTGTTTATCAGATTTTCCACTCTGGCTCTGGTAAGATAGTTGAGTTCTCACCACATGATGTGGTTATTCGAGACCTTCATGATCTTGACTTGGTTGTGGCTACTAGGAGTGTGGATTTTGCATCACGCTTATACATATTTGATGGCTTTGAGAGTTCAAACACTGTTGGTTCCTCTCTTATAGCACGTATTACAGATTCGATTGGCGGTTTGGCATGGCGTTTTGGCCATGTCAATTACAGATATCTAAAGTGGAGTACTTTCGAGGCACTTTGTGATTGGGACCCACAAATTTCTTGTACTGATGAGATTACGTATGTGGGGTTGTGTCAGCGGAAAACATCATCGGATCATTCCTAGGGTCAAACCACTTTCTGCTGGGGCACCCTAGAGTTGGTGCATAGTGATCTTATGTCGCTGCTCCTTCGCGCTTTTCAGGGCCAGTAATGTGCTCGCTTTTGATGATGACTTCTCCAAGCACATTACATGGGTTATTGCTCTTAAATTCTGAAGTCACGATGTCTTTGTTAAATTTGGGCTTTTGGGCATTTGTGGAGAAAGCGATCTGGACTTTTCTATCGAGGGAGGTTAATACGGAATAATGGGAGAGAGTATTTATCCAGGGCTTTTGAAGATTTTACCCGAGCATGGTTCTGACATCGGTTTATAGTCCCCTTACACCTCGGTGAGAATGGTGTCGAGAAAGGCGAACCTTGCGGTGGAGAACTGTATGATACGGTCTCGAGCTATGAGTTCTTCATTTTGGGTTGAGGCAGTCAATTATGCCAATTATATTTAGAATCAGATGCCTCATAAGGCATTGTGACATATGACTCCTGAGGAGGCTTGGACCCATGTCAAGCCTGATGTTTCTACATTCTGAGTTTTTGATAGTGAGGCTTGGGCATTTATTCCTGATGCTCAGTGGAAAGCCATGGAGAGGAAAAGCCGACCACTCATATTTTTTGGCTACTGTGAGGATGTTAAGGCGTATAGGTTGTTTGATCCTGATTCCAGAGAAGTCTTGTTTCGGCAGGATGTCTAGTTTGATGAGCGCTATCCTCAGATGGATTCTCCATCACCAGCTTCTCCCTCATTGCCTACTTCTCCCTCTTCATCTCTTGAGGATTGCTTATCTCTTGAGGATGATGCAGATGATGATCCACCCTCTCCACCACCACCAGTTGCTCTGCATTTGCCTAGGTGGGCCTGTGTTACTATTGAGGCAGCTGGTTCTTTTGCAGGTGATCCTTCAGATACTCATTGTACTCGTGCTCAGACATCTGGTTCTAGTCTTTTGAGTCATGCCATTTCGAATTATCCTTAAAAAAATTTAGAGGTGATAGGTCACCTTGAGTGGGATAGTGCCATGGATGAGGAGTATTCTTCTTTGATGAAGAATCATACTTGGGATCTTTGTCCTCTTCCTAAGGGAAGAAATTCGGTTCGGTGCAAGTGGGTGTACTGTACCAAGTATGTTGTAGATGGTTCTATTGATAAGTATAAGGTACGTCTTGTTGCGAAGGGGTTTTCAGGTAGAGGGTATTGACTACTCCGAGACCTTTGCTCTTGTCACCAAGATGAACTCTATACACCTTGTACTTTCACTTACAGCTTCACAAGGATGGACAGTGTTTCAGATGGATGTGAAGAGTGCCTTCTTGCATGGAGACCTACATGAGGAGATCTATATGGAGCAACCTCAAGGATTTGTGCAGGACACTTCTTTGGTTTGCAGACTTCAGCGTTCATTATGTGGTCTCAAACAAGCCCCTCGGGCTTGGTATGAGAAGATGGACTCTTTCTTGCTTTCGTCTCACTTTACACACTGTCATTCTGATCACATAGTGTATATTCAGTGTCAGGAGGGTGATCTTTTGATTCTTGTTTTATATGTAGATGATCTCATCCTTATAGGTAGCTCATCCTCCATGATTCAGAGTGTTCAGAGAGCTTTGATGGAGCATTTTGAGATGATAGATCTTGGTCTTTTGCACTTCTTTTTGGGTCTACAGGTTATTCAGTCTTCAGATGGTATTTCCATATTTCAGGAGAAGTATGCTCTTGATATGCTTCAGCGATTTGGCATGCTTGATTGCAAGTATTCCCCCACTCCATTTCAGTCAGGTATTGTTTTGTCTTCCACTTTTTCTACTCCTTCAGTGGATCCCACTTTATACAGGCAGTTGGTTGGTAGTTTGTTGTACCTGACACATTCTCGTCCTAATCTTTCCTTTGCGGTTGGTCTTGTCTCTCGATTTTCCCATGATCCTCATGAGAGCCATTGGAAAGCAGCCAAACATATTTTGAGGTATATTCAGGGCACCACTCATTATGGCATTCACTACACTTCAGGATCCCCTAACATCATTGGCTTCAGCGACTCGATTGGGTTGGTGATGTCAATGATCGGAGATCCATACGGCTTTACGTTTGCCTTGGTTTTGGTCCACCATCACCTTGGTCTTGCAAGCCCGATCGTTATTGCATTATCATCTCACGAGGAGGCTGAGTACCGTCTGATGATATTAACGGTCGAGGGGAGGACATGGCTTGGTGGTTGATGGCCAGAGTTTGGGTTTCCTCAAATAGTCCCACTATTCTTTGGTGTGACAATTAGAGTGCCATTCACATTTCATGGCCAACCCGATTGGAGCATCAATGGACAAAGCACATTGAAATCCACATGCACTTCATCAGGCAATTGATTCAGGATGGTTCTCTCATCTTAGAGTACATTCCTACAGAGGAGTAGGTTGCAGACATCTTCACTAAACCTTTGGCATCTCCGTGCTATCTTCAGTTGCGCTCCATGCTTGGGGTGAAGGAAGTTGTCCTTGGGGGGTCTCAGTAAGGCCTTCTTTCCTTCATGTTTTTTTCTTTCAGCATGTTTTTTTGTCTCTTTTTGGAGAGGAGTTTTTTCCCACTGGGTTTTCTCCTTTACTCCGTTTTATAGAGATTTTGTTGTATTCAGGTACCTGATTAGGCCATATTGTCGGGACCCACAGTTGCATTGTAGTTCCTTTGCTTTCTTTTGCATTGTTTGTAGTTGCATTGTAGCTCATCCTAAGGGGGGGTGTTAGAATAAAGTAATTAATTAACTTTATTCTCCTCTTAAGACTTCACTTTATGCACATATATTAGTCATTTAATAATTAATATTAATTATTAAATGCACTCACCTTAGGGTTAGGTTTTCCTTTCGGTTTTGATCTCCTTTTATAAGGTTTGATCTCTTGTATTGTATTCACTTCTTAATTATTTTTCTGATAATAAACTTTCACATTGTCCGAGCAAAACCCTTGTTTTGTTTCCTACAGATTTCTTCCTTGTGACAGGTTTTTGCATGCAGGTTTCTTGGGCTTAATAGATTTGTTTTTCATCAAATCTTACAAATATGACAACTTTGCAATTTTGGAGCAACTTTCAATACTAAAGACCTATGACCTAAAAAACCATACAAATAATCTTGAAAAAGCCTTATTACATTGTCAAGACCCAAAACCTTGCACAGTTACATACAAATTCAATTTTTTTTCCTTCAAAGGCTACAAAAGCAACTTTTAGTGCAAGATTGCATTGTTGCACATTTTGACTCAAAACTCAAAAACTCAACCTATAACCTATCCAATGGTCTTATTAGACCTTATTGAAGATGAAAAACACTCAAAAGACTCAAAAATACTCTTCCTAACCTATTCACCATCAAAGAATCCAAAATTTAGGTTGAGGTGTAGGTGTTCCTACACCATACAGCCCTAGAAAATACTCATGTCCCATGAGTTGTTGGTTATACCTGTTAACTATTTTTCACTACGAGCTCAAAAAAGTAGAGGTGAGTCAAATTCATGAATTATAGGTACAGAAATTTTGAAGTTTTGCTGATTAAGTATTCATGGTTTGTCATAAAGATCAGATTTACATCTGAATTGCAGTTTTATTGTGCAAGTATTTGAAATAGAAAATTGAGAATTTGCATAGTGATGTCTTTTATTCATTTTGTAAAAATACTAAATCTCACACAAGCCATGAGAATAACTAAATTTTATTATGACAATCAAATGATGAATACAAAATTCAAAGATAAACTACATTGTTGAAAATAACGTAAGCGCAAAGAAGAGGAGCAATTCATCATTTCTTGTAATGATGAATCACTTTCGTTGATGTCTTCAGTTGTCGTGCTCCATGAACCTGCAAAATTATAAAGGAATGGTGTTATAGGTGTACTCTAAGCAATGATGAATTACATTCTACCTTATGCCTACGCTACCAATAGGAATGTAATTTGCATTAAATCAAGCATTCACCAGATGAAAGGCTGACAATCAAGAAAAACATAACTCAATGGAAGCTTTCATCTTATTTTATTTTGCTAACTTGTTTGTTTCATGTGCAAGAGAAGGTACATTATGTTCATGATCAATTTTCATCAGATATGTGGAGTAAAATAGGCTCCCACAAGGGTAGAGCCCGACATATCATAAAGAACATTGTTTTTGAAGTGTTGTTTCTTCATTTTATATATTAACAAGGCATGAAAGGTTCTGTGTTTCAGAATTGTATGCTCAAAGTAAGATACCAAAGTGCTCTTACACTGTATGGAATCAGGAAATTCTATGCTACAAGTGTGCATTATAAGAAGCAGCAAAAGATTAATGAAAAATGAATGGAGGAGCTAGATCTAGCAAGAGTAAGAATGTTGATACAAAATTGGTGAATGGGAACACTTGTATCAAAATACCAATAATATTAACTAGATCAAATGGAGACTCAACCTGTATATTCAAGTTAATGTAGTGGCATTAAATAAAAAATCAGTGATCAAACAATAGAGGGCAGTCCAACACCAGTCACAGTATAGTCATGCATAAGCGAGACATTAAACAAGAAGGTGCGGTCATGATATCATGTCTTGTGCCAATGAAATATCAAAATTTACAATCACATAATGATAGGACAGTCATGCTAAGTGACAAATATTTCATCAATGATGAGTGCAATCAAGCCTACCCAAAGTTATATAGCTACGGCAGTGAAAAGTGAAGAGAAATACAGTGCATCATTGTCGAGCCATATATCATACATACAGAATGAGAGTTTTAGCAAAGTAAGTAAATGAAAGAAAAAGCTAAGAGATCAAGCATAGCACAGGGCACCTTGAATCACCCATATAGATAAGTAGCCATGCCCAGACAAGAAGAATGAACATAAAGAGCCATTAACAAATATTTCAAATAAAAAGAAACCCTCAGTAACGTCATGGCTGAAAAATATGGTGTGAGAGGAATGATAAATTTAGAAGCACAAGTACAGTCGTGCCCATGAAGAATGGAAAAGATTTGAAGATATATAAATAAAAATAATGACAAATGGAGTACTAAGAACTCTTCATTTTATAGAAATAATCAACCTTTTGCAATCGTTGTACATAGAATATATGTGGGAAAATAATTAAATTCCTTGTTTTTGCATTCACAGGGGCTTGAATTTAGTATTTTATCACCAGAAAGTAAACAGGGGATGCAAAGTTAAGGCTTACCTCATTTGAACATGAAGAGAATACATTCAAAGCCAGTTTTAGTTTGCAAATACCTAGATGGGGTTATCATAAGTCGTAGCCAAAGACAGTGAAGAAGCATAGAATGGAGAAGTTTTGAGTTTGTTGTCGAATTTTAAAAGCACCCAGAAAGTTGATAGTCCACGGCCTTTCATATTGAAAATATATAATGAAATGAATTTTGAAATACAGTGAAAGGAGACCAGAATCACAAAATCATGAGCCTACCTAGGCTCTTCCACCTTCAGGCTTTAGAAAATTGATAGAAGGAAACATTAAGTGTGCAGGCCAAGCTCCATACCAATGTATCATGGCAGCCAACGGTAGTGAAGAGGTACCAACAAAGAAATGAGGACAAAGTAAGCATGGTCAGGAATTGCAAAGGAAAAGAATAATAAAAGAAAATTGCGTACAAGAGTTCCATCTTCAGATATAAAATACAATTATTTATTAAAAAACCCAGAAGAAGAATATATGTCAGGAGGAATATAGAAGTCGTGACCTTTTATTCTCATTCATTTTTACAAAGCTTTTGTCAAAAAGAGGAACATATTTACCTTCACCAGTTTCTTCGATGTTCAAGCTTTAAATATTGGCCTCTAAGTCTAGAAAGTTTCAACTCCAACTTGGAATCAGTTTTTTACAGTGTCAAACTCTAAGGCTTTCACCACAATATTCAAAAGCTCGAGTAGAAATACATTCATGGCGACCCTAGGTAAAAAAGACAGCAATAGATAAAAATGCATCAGGAAAAAATCATAGCCGTGGCTATAAGATTTGGAAAAAATCTTTTGAAATGGAAGAAAAGCTCATATTTTTGTTAATGAAAGCATTTACCTTAATTTTTCTAAAGCAATCTACAGAAATCCATCAGAAGAGCATGAAATATGGTGTATCAAGCCAGAAACCCCGTTCATCATGGCAGCCAACAGCTTCTTCATGAAGCTTCTCCAAGTCAAGTGCGAATGAAATGATCTTTTAGGGTTTGATGTTATTTGCTTGACCAAAGTGGATTGACTTTTTTTTTTCCCATGATTTTAACAAAATCATTATGTCTTCCTTGCCCGTGTTTTTGACTCTCAAGTCAAGTCGATTATTGCATGTGGTCGACTATTATCAACTATCAAATATTAAAATATGCATAATGATGGTGGTCGGCTTTTTCCATATACACTTAGTGCTAAAGAATGCAAAATATATGCTAAGTGTGTATTATATATTGTTGATGGTGGTCGACTAGGATAATGATGGGGAGTCGGCTGATATTTATTTAAGTGAAGAATGAAAAATATATGCTAAGTATGACATATGAAGCTTGAAGGCCATGAAATGGAGAGATATACCTTCTAAGTTAGCTTTATTCTTTTCAAATTGATTTGCATTAATTCAATGTAAATGAATTAATTAAATGATGCATTATAAATCATTTAATTAATTCATCATTTTTAAATGCAAATAAAGAATGTTATGTAAAGTTGAGTTATTACTTTACTTCAGTTTCATATTAGAGTTAACTGAAGATTTGTCATGCAAGAATGGATTTTGAGTTATCATGGCCAAATTGATTAAAGCGGGGAGGATTTTTGCATGTTTTGGCTCACATTCAGAGATTTCTAGTTCAGTTTGAGTTACAAACCAGTTGCATGCTTTATGACTGCGAATTTGAGACTAAGTTCACTCATTTTTGCATGAGTTTGAACCTTATTTTTAGGGATCTTTGCTTCTGCTCAGATTTCACCTTGGAATTGTCATTTTCTCACTGAAATTGACTTTCAGTTACCTGTTCATGCATTTGAAGTGCATTCTCATTGTATATATTGAAAAAGTTTATCTTTTTTAGTTAGTTCTTGTTTTTTAGCCTTTGCATTCTGCAAAGGGAATTATCTTGTAACTCAGCTTTTATTTATAGATTAATACAACAACAGTTTTACAAGTTTACGTGTGTCTTTTTGTGAAGATTCCTTCAAACTGCAGTGAAATCAAAGTCTACCTTGTCATTTGGTTGTCTTTGTGAGTGATTTTATGAAGTTTTATTGTGTTTAAATATAAGAACCTTTAAAATCTTTGTCTCATTTATATTTCAATGCATTTGAATAGTTCAAATCACAGGTCTAAGTTTGTGTAAATGAATAATATTCTTCTTTGTTGTGAAAACCCTATTTTCCTTCAAAGGTAATTTATTCAAGCCTTCCTTAGAGTCAATTTTTGTGGTGAAACTATCAAAATTGACTTGTGTGGATAGTTTTCTGAGGTTTATTGTGAATCAAAATTGCAGATCTTTATCAATTAGGTGCATAACCTTCAATTTACAGTTTCTTGTATTTAGCAATAGTTCTTCTATCCATTTTCCCAGCAAGTTACCAGTTATTAATTTGAGAATCATATAGGAAGTCAGCCTAGAATCTAGAGGTTCAATCTCATTATAGGTCACCCACAACCTGAGTTTGATCCAATGTTTCAACACATTGTTGAATTTAATTATTCAAGCATTCAGGTGTAATCTGTTTGACAACAATACCATTGTCTCCAAGCTTCAGAGATGCTCCATTGGTCCAAAAATCCACTCAACTGGTTCATGTACATAGGTTATGCAATCTGTCCTGCACTTCTATCACCTTGGAATGTGTTCATATAAGCATTTTTCCTATCCTCTGTTCTCATATCCAAACATTCTTTCACCTTTTCCTTGACCAAGATTGGATTGTTTACTGGTTTTTGCACCTACATACAAACAAGGATTAGTAACTCTTTGATCTTTCTTCTTTCCTTTGTCACCTTCATGCTTGCAACTATCTTTTATGCCCTATTTTTCTTGTCTTTCACTCACTACCTTATCAAGTTGTTTTGTCACTATCAAATTAGACTTAGGTATTGTATTTCCTACAAAATTTGTTTCTCAAACCTATTCTTAACTACAGGGCATTCAATGGTTCCTACCAAAACACTTCCATGCATGCTCTTTGCCAAATCACTTCTTATCCTTGTTTTTACCTCTATTTCTATTATCCATGCATTTTCAGTCTTAGAAGAAATGAAAACATCAGAATATTTTTTTTCTTTCATTACATCCATAGGTTCCTTCTTGCCACACATTATTACCTTTGCTTTACCTTTGATATCTTCTACAAGAGGAGTCAACACAAAAGAATGACCATCTTTAACTATGGTGTAGGTATTTTCCCTACCATCATACAATTCGCTCTTATCATATTATCATATTTCCAAGGTCTACCTAATAGGAGATGACAACAATCCATTGGAAGCACATCACAAAAAACACTATCATGATAACCACCAATTTGAAAGTCTACAACAACCTTTTCATTCACTAATAAATATTGGTCATCATTTAACCATGAAATTTTATAAGGACATTCATGAGGAATTTTTTTCAAGCCTAACTTGTTTACCATCTCACATGACACCAAATTTTTAGTTGAGCAAGAATCAATCACCACTCTACATACCTTGTCCTTGCACTTAAATTTTTTCTTGAAGAGACTTTTCCTTTGCAAAGTTGCTTCCTCTTTTGTTGCCTTCAAGATTATTTTTCTCACCATCAACATTTCTCCTACCTTTGGATCTACATTATTACTTGTGGAACAATGACTTTCACATTCCTCTTCCTGAACCAACTGTACTCTCCTATCAATCTTCTTGTCTTCACTTGATGAACTACCAACCCTCTCAAGACATTTCCATGAGGGATGGCCAAACTCATTGAATGTGTAGCACCTTCCTACAAAATTATTAGAACCTCTACCAATACCAAACCCTCCTCTACCTCTAAAACCAAAACCACCTCTAGAATCAACATTGTGATCTTTACCTTTGTTTGCTCCTACTTGATCTTCATTTGGCTACTTTGATGTAGAAGGTATTCCTCTTCCTCTTGCACTAGGACCACCTCTTCCTCTTACTACTTTCTCTTGTCTCCTTTTAATCTTCTCCTTCACCCTGATTTCCATTTGATAACAATCCTTTGCACTCCTAGGGTTAGCCAAAACAAATTCATCATGTATATTAAGCCTCAAACCACCAATATATCTAGCAACTTTTTCATCTTCATTCCCATGATGACCAGACCTCAAACTTAATTTATAGAACTCCTCAGTATAAGACTTCATGTCCATTTCCTTTTGCCTTAAACTTTGAAATTTCTTAAACATTTGAACCTGATGATCCTTGGGTAAGAATTTACCTTTGAGTTTTGATATCATTTTGTCCCATGATGTGATCTTATACTTGCCTTGTTTTCTCCTCTCAGACTGAAAGTAATCCCACCATACCAAAGCATGGCCCTGCAAATTAGTCTTTACAATCTTTACCCTTTATTCCTCAGAAACCTCATCACATTCAAAATGGTTAGCTAATGTTGTAATCCAATCAAGTATTTCTTCATCATTTAAACTACCACCATACTTAGGAACAACAAGTTTTACCTTAGGCTTGTCACCCTTCACTACCTTCAACAACTTTGCAATTCTTTGATCCTCTAGAGTAATCTCTTCTTCCACATCTTCAAACTCCTCATCTTCCTCTTCTTTTGCCTCACTCTCTTTAGTTCATCCCTTCTTTTGTTTGTCTCCAAGGCTATCATCCTTTCTTCCAACTCTCTAAGTTCCTTAGCATGTCTTTCCTTCATCTCCTTCATCTCTTTAGCCATATCATTCTTCTTTGGAGGCATCTTTGAAATCTCTTCACTTCTTCTTCAACCTGCAAAATGCAAACAAAATCTACTCCCTGCTCTGATACCACTATGATATAGAGTGGCAGGCGAAGCACCCAACTTGACACACTTGTTCAACTATACCCTTCAATAAGACAATCTGATCATACAACTTGACTCACACAACCAGACATCACCATAGGACTTGGGGATGATTTGGACACTCTTAATATTACAAAACATGAACAAGCAACTAGACTTTGCTTATAGAAACTCTCATTCCTCCATCATTCCCATACTATCCATGCATTCCTTCTAGCACTCACCAATAGGATAGTCATGATAAAACTTTTTTAAAGGAAAATAATAGAGAAATAAACCATGTTTTAGACTTCTTACATAGACCCTTATAGATCCCCAAAAGCATAGAACCAAACACCAAGAGTAGGTGTATCAAATAACTAATTTACAAGCCACCAAAAGGCTTCATTTGACTTGTGCAAAGAAGGAATCAATTTGTCAAGGCATACCCCAACACACCTAATGCCATTAAAATAATTCAACAAGTTCCCCAAGACCTTTTCCATGCTTTCCATCCATTATATTTACTCAAATACTCAATGTGTACCTTTAGAATTTTACCCTACTCTAATGTGCAAAATAACTAAAAATGCAAATGATAAAATACTAAGAACACCTCAATGATTAGCCTAAAGAGTGATAAACAAGGAAAAATAGATGAAATACAAACGTAAATCGATTATACCTTCCTTATTGTTGAAGACTCCTTGGTTGGCCCTTGATTTAGATGGATTTGTGTGCTCCTTGGATGGCTTTTGATGTAGCTAGATGCATGATTAAATGTGCAAGATGATCAAAGTGGATGGCTAAATGATAACAAGTGCTTGAGAATGCAAATTGGCAACATAAGATTGCTCAAATCAAAAGTTTTGAAAATGCCCTTGAGGAGGGGGTATTTATAGAAGAATTTGAATTCTCTAGAGAATTCAACGGTTGAGATTCATCCAACAAGGTCAAGATGAAGGGCTATGGTGGGTTGAGAACCCACAAGCCCTCACATCTTGACATGTGGATGGTGAAGTGGCTAAAAAGAGATGAGGTGTAAGTGAGGTGTCCAAAAGGTACATGAGGTGGAGGAAGGACAAGTACCTTCCAAGTACTTGATGTGACCTTTCAATCATCACATGGGGAGAGGGAAAGCTTTGAGAGAATAAAAGTGAATTAAAAATTCACAATGATTGGAAGAATCTGGTGGATAAGACAATGTTCCCAAAAGGTGGGAGTTTGTCACATGTGACTTGATGTGACAAGTCAAAAGTTCTAGAAGATGCATGGGAAAAGGGGATTCTTGGAGGAATAAAAAGGAATTAAAAATTCCTTGGGGGATGGAGAGAGTTGACCAAGGTACTGATTAAGATTAATTAATCAGTAATTAGAAGATAATTAGGGGTTAATTAGGATTAGAAGCCAACTTGCAAAAGCTGGAGGATGTGACACATCCTAATCAAGGATTAGGCATGTGCACATCTTTAATGAAGAGATTAGGAAATGGATTAGGATTAGATGAAAATGACATGTGAGGAATTAAATAAATGTAATTTGATGAAAAGAGGATTAAGGAGGGTAAGGTATTTAATATTTAATTATTAATTAAATACCTTAGGGATTTGGAAGAATTAACGATATTAATTAAATAATAGTAATATTACTTAATTAACTTAGATAAGAGGATGTTTAGATGAAAAGTGATAAATTTGAATAAATTAAGTGTCCAAATTTGGATGTCTACATTTTTCCCCTCTTTGAGATGGTGTTACAAAGTAGCATCATTTCAAAGAATATTAAAACATAGAACCTCGAAGAAGATGGTTAGATTGAGAAAGATGCCCCAGTCATTCAGAGGAGTGACTAGGAAGAAATATGATGGGGGTGAAGATGAGGATGAGGGATTAAGGATGCCCCCTCGAGAGGACATGCGGGTTCAAGAGAACACGGATGTGCTCTCGAAATGGATGAGATGATGAAATGGGAGATAAGGAAGAGGATGTAAAGGGATGGATATGAAAGGATGAAAAGGCAACAGGAGGTTGGGAAGCACAAATGGATGCAAGCACGAAGATAATGTTGCCCCAATTAAGGTACAAGTCAAAAGGGGTTGATGATGGATGGAGTGTTGTCAATGAAGGAATGAGAGATCCTGAAACAACAGGAGGATAGGGAAGGAGACATCCCCACAAGTGGTATTGATGAGGGAAGGATACATCCCAAAACACCACTAAAGGATAGGGAAGAATACCTCCAGATGATGATGATGATGATGAGGATGATTGGATTAAGGCTTGTAACAAGACTGGGAACAAGACCAAGGATATAATTAGATGATTTGGGCTAAATAGAATGGATGGGGGTTGGATAGAGATGTGAGATAAGGATGAAGGATGAATGGATGGGGGGATGCATGCAAGACGATATAATGGAGAATGAAATGCAATCCTAAGGAAATTTTCCATCTTGGGAGCACTGATTTTTGCTATAGCATAAGACACCAAGTGCCAGGGTATGTGGAACCAAGGCTTAATAGTGTCTAATGCATGAAATAAACACAATAGACAAGAAGGCTATCCCAACACCCCAAAGTCACAAAGACCTTGGTCGGGCCAGGTATTGAAATAACCACAAACACAAAAGGATGCCCCAGCATAACACAAGACCTCGGGGATCTTGGTGGGTACTACGTGGGACAACTAAGAAGACACAAAATAGACATAAAAAGATCAAGATATGCCCCTATGTTGACTAGTCAAAGCACACCATGATATGATGGATCAAGGTGACCATGACAAGTGATGATAGGGAGCTTAAATGATAAACAAAATCCAAAAACATCAAAAAATCGCAATCAAGTACAAATTTCCTGTGCCATAGGATCAAGGGGATGGATGGGATGGGTGAGGTCTGTTAGGAAGGATGCATCCTATTGAGACCGAAGATGATGGATAGTAAACTAAAAGATCATTATGACGCGAGATGTTCAAAATCGATTGGATCTTATGATACAAGTGGGTCTCATTTGTTAAGAACCAGCTAGATAAGGGCATAGCTTGACGACACGACACAAGGGAGACAAGACATGAGACTGACACAACCTAAAGACCTAGGGACTCGAGGGCCGATTAGCCTTGCCTATGTGAAAATGCAGAGCCCTCGTAGTTCGGTAAAAGGCTGTCGACTAACCATGGACAAAAGTAGAAGAGGATGATGAATGATGATGACAAATGACAAGGAATGGAGAGACAAAAGCCAAGACTAATGATAGATGATATAGGAGTGGATGGAGAAAGCAGAAAGACTGATGCTAGATGATAGAGGAGTGGATGGACAAAGCAGAATGACCGATGATAGACGATAGAAGAGCAAAGTGGATAATGAAGATCGATGATGGAACCCTGGGGGCAGATCAAATGATCGACCTTGCCTACGTGAAAGCGCAGGGGCAACGTAGTTCGACAAGACCAAAGGAAAACAATGGATAAAGGATGATAAGATAATAGGATAAGTGGATAAAAAGATGGGACCGATACGACAAGATAGGATAGACCTGTTGGATTGGATAGGATGATGACGATCACATAAAGCTCAGGGATGGGATAGTTATCCAAAGCATTAAAATGACTTGGGAGGATGATATGATAGCTAGATGAGTGATGAAAAGTGATAGGGGATTGGAAAGATGTGCAAGCTAAGCAGGAGGGATGATGATTAGATAAATGGCATGGGGTTGCATGAAGGGAGGCCTATAGCTAGATACCAATGATAAGGGATTGTGAGATGGGATGAGATGGGATGAGGATAAAGATGGAAGAATGGATAAACATAGAGGGATGGGGGATGGAAGGGATTTCTTTGGATGGATAGGAATATAAGGATTGGGAGATGAAAGGGATGCTAGGATAGATAGATAGGAAGATAAGGATGGGGGGATGGAAGGAATGCTGTGATAGATGGATAGGGATATAATGATTGGGAGATGAAAGGGATGCTAAGATAGATGGATATGAAGATAAGGATGGGGAGATGGAAGGGATGATGTGATAGATGGATAGGGATATAAGGATTGGGAGATGAAAGGGATGCGAGGATAGATGGATACGAAGATAAGGATGGGGAGATGGAAGGGATGTTGTGATAGATGGATAGGGATATAAGGATTGGGAGATGAAAGGGATGCGAGGATAGATGGATACGAAGATAAGGATGGGGAGAGGGAAGGGATGCTATGATAGATGATGTCTCCAAGGACTATGTCACAAAGGAAGCAGATGCCCCCACTCTAGATATGTCATATATGAGGAGGCATGAGGGATGGAAGACAAGTGGAGGGGAAGATAAAGGAGATAACTAGATGAGGATAGGATGGGTGACTAAGGAATATGATAGAGCATGGATGAAGGGAATGTATACCAATAGGTGTCCAAAGCATGCATAGATAGGTGCCCCTATTTTGATCAAGATCACAAGAAGGATGGAGGGATGGGAAATAAATGGGATATGATGGTAGGATGCGGAAGATAGGTGGGATGGGGGGGATTTAGGAAGAGGACGGATAATCAGGAAGACGGGTGCATAGCGGATGGAGGGAATGCATATCAGGAAGTTGCCCCCAAGTGCAAATGGGGATTTACACATGACGCCTGTTTTCCAGGTTTTCATCATAGTATTTATCCACGGTGCTTGTTTGCCAAGTTTTCACCATTGGATGGATTATTTCTCGTTACTATTTTATTTTTTTGGATTGTTTTTGACTTTTTTGAATTTTTATGGTTTTTTTGACTTTTTGGATTTTTGGATAGTAGGGGGATGAAAATGGATAAGGATAGGGATGTGGATAAGGGAATTTAGAAGATACATGATAAGGATATGGATGAAGGACTCAAGCATCAAGTTCTATATGAGGTATTAAGAGCCCATGTTCAAACTGACTATTGGATGTTGGTACAACCTTATGAGGATAAGTGGATTATGCAAGAGGATGAATTAGAGGGATTTGATGGGGGAGATATGTGGGGTAATGGGTGGGATGTTGAAAATGGTATGGATGGAATGATGGGGTGGATATGTGATGGGGAGATGTGTTCAGGACCAACATTGGCACATGTGGTGGTGGATGTGAAAAGATAAGAGGATTAATGGATGGAGAATGTGTGGATATTGGGGTGGTGAACTTTGGAACATAAGGACCCAAATCAGACTTAGGAGATGAAAGGGGTGTATGAATAGCTTTTGGATTAGCAACTTTGGATGTTCTTATAGATTTTTCATTTGATTACATTGCATATTTTTTCTTTGGGATCCACATGGTTTTGATCTTTGCTTTGGTGGGCCTTTGTGGCCTACGGATTTGATTTAGATTTAGATTTTTCTTCTCTTCACCATGTCTTTTGGAGGGGACATGAGGAGCCTTAGATTCATGTGGATGTTTGGATTTATGGATTTTTCCTCTAGCATCCAAAGTGCTTGTACTAGCAATGGGATGGGTGTGAGAAGATGGATGATGTGGAGTGATGGAGGTAGGATTACGAGGATTATGTGTAGATGGAGAATGTGTAGGTATGTGCCTTTGTTGATCCTGATTAGGATGTTTATGATGGATGAGATGGATAGGTGATGAATGGATGAAAGGATGGATAGGACGAGATGGAGGAGGTGATTTTGGGATATAGGGGCCCAAAATAGATGTAGGACCTGGAGGAAACATGGGCATGGTAGATGGAGGATTGGAGATGGTAGATGGAGGGATGTAAGGACCCAAAATGGATGGAGCAGATGAAGGAGGAAGATGGACGGTTGTTTTGAGGCAATATGATAGAGGAGGAGGGATGGCAGCATATGGTCTGGTGGAGCGATGGGAAGAGCTGACATTTCTTTTGGAAAAGGCTCGTTGAGGACGTCTAGAGGTTGTATCAACATCTTTAGATTGTGAGTCATGGGAAATAGGTCCAAGACCTTGCATGTAGACTTGTTCTTTGACTTGGATGGGCTCTATAATAACTTGCTCATGAAGGCCTAAACCTTTTCCTTGATAGTTCATTCTCTTGAGCATTCGATCTAGGATAGGATTTTTGTTATTCTGGAAGAATGATGTGGGTTCATTATTAGGTGGAAGAGGAGGGTTGGTGTATATGCTTTGTTTTTCTTCTGTAAGGAGACCACCATAGAAGAATGTGAGAGTACCAAGTGGATATGCAAGTGATGTGGGGATAGCATTTTTAGGCGATGATGGGGGGATAGCATTTTTAGGAGATGATGGAATATCAGCATGTGGATAGGTGATATCAAGAGAGGGATTAGGGGATATGATAGGATTTGGATTTGTCGTAGTGGGATCATGCAATGGAGATGGAGATGGAGTGGTGGAAACTTGAATGACAAGGGGATCATGGGATGGAATAGATGGGGGACTGTGATCTTGAGGTGGACTAGATGGGATGGTAGGATCTTGATCTAGAGAAGGGGATATGTTGGCATGCTTTGGATTAGATTCTTGGCGTGACTCATCTTGTGTGGATGGAAAGATGACAGAGTGGTGGAGGGATTGTTTAAGTGGGGGAGATGGGAGTATGGAGGATTCATGAGGTTCATTGGAATGGGTTGTGGTGCTACTAGGAGTGGGAGGAGCGGATTGGATTTGGGTGTCTTCGATGGGTTTAGTGGCTCTCATAGTAGGAGATGTGGGTTCAATGGATTTAGTGGGTTCAATGGTTTCAATGGTTTGATCAGTGCTAGGGGTGGTAACAACAATGATAGGTGTGGTACGGAGAAGGATCTCATCACTAGTGACCGTGGATGATGGATATAGATTGCATGGTTCCATGACTTCAAGATGTGGAGTTGGGGATGGCTTCTTTGTCATGAGTCCTTGGAGAACTTCTGAAATGAGAGACTTGCATATGGTTGGCTTGGATAGGGTGGTAGAAATGGATGAGGGATTATGGATTGGTGGACGAGGGTTAGATGGAGGAATGGGATCGAATGTAGGACTATGAGTATATGGGGGATTAGGATTGGATGGAGGGTTAAGATAGGGGTATTGGGATGGTGAATTAGGACACGAGGATATGGGTGGTGGATTGGGACAAGAGGATGTGGGGGATGGATTATAATAAGGGTATTGGGATGGTGGATTAGGATGAGGATATGTGGATGTAGGATTAAGGTAAAAGGGAGTGGATGTATGATTAGTATGGGAAGATTGGGAAAGAGGATTACAATAGGGGGACATGTATGGGGAATTGTAATAGGAGTATTGGGACGAAAAATTAGGATAAGAGGATGTAGATGTTGTATAAGAGGATGATGTAAATGAAGGACATGACAAATATGGGGATGAAGAAGATATTGGATATCCATTGTCAAAGGTGGCATAAGGAGCATGATTAGGCATGGATAAAGACATAACAAGATAGCTCATAGGAGTAATTAGATTTTGGAAAGTGGGTGGAGAAAGTTTACTAGATATGATAGTGTCAAGGGGATCTGTGTCGTATACCTCTTGATCGACAAGACTTTCATTCTCATTATCGATGTAATTAGGGTTTCCCTTGACCACTATTGATGGAGGATAAGGACTCATGATGGTGAAAGGATAAAGAGGATGGATAAAAGATTTTGGATGGGAATGGATTAAAGCTCAAATCAGGATTTTGGTCAAGCTCAGATCAGGATTAGACAAAAGCTTAGATTAGGATGATTAGATGATGCGATGGGATTGATTTTGATTTTGATGGGATTCGGTAAATAGATGATTGGATTGGGTAGATTATTTGATGAATTTGATTAAATTAATAGATCAATTTGATTGGATAGGATCAAATGATTAGATGATGTTGATTGGATAATTGTGATTGGATGAACTTGATAGGATTGGTGTGCTTGGATTGATTAGATGATTGTATGTATTTGATTAGAGGAATAGATTGGTTTGATTAGATAGGAAGACACAAAAGGTACCACTAGATAGAGCTCAAAAAATTAAGCAATTTTAGTTTTTGAATGAAGTTGATCCGATGCACGGTTTGTAAATGACAGCCCTGGGAAGTTAGGGGCGTGTCCACCCCGCAATGCGGGGCGTGGCCACCCCGGGATGGTCAAATTTTTGATAGGAAAAAATAGAAGGTACCACTAGATAGAGCTTAAAAAACTAAGCAACTTTGGTTTTTGGACGAAGTTGATCCGATACACAGTTTGTAAATGATGGCCTTGGAAGTTAGAGGCGTGTCCACCCCGAATGCGGGGCGTGGCCGCCCCGGGATGATCAAATTCTTGATAGGAGGAAATGGAAGGTACCACTGGATAGAGCTTAAAAAATTAACCAACTTTGGTTTTTGGACGAAGTTGATCCAATGCACGGTTTGTAAATGATGGCCCCGGGAAGTTAAAGGGGGTGTAGCCGCCTTTTGCAAAAATCAGTAGTCGAAGCCGCCTTTACCGTGTAGACAAAATCAAGGCGTTATCTTTTCGCGATCAAGTAACCCGACAAAATTAGGGGCATTGACAACTTTCGTAGTAAATTAGGGCATAGTCAGAAAATCAAGGGCATTGACAGCTTTCTGCAGATAAATCAAGAGGTGTAGTCAACAAAATCGAGGGCATTGTCATAAATGTCATTAGCTTTTACTTATAAATTAGAGTAGTCAGCAATCGGGGCATTATTGACTTTATAATATATATTAGTCAGCAAAATCGAGCATTGAAACTACACAAGAAAAATCAGGGCATAGTCAACAAAATAAGAGTTGACAGCTTTATGATAAATCGCGTAGTCCCTTAAAATCAGAGCGTTAACAGCTTTCTGCCGTCATCGGGGGCATAGTCGAAAAAGGTAGTTGATAGCTTTCTGCATAAATCAGGGGCATAATTCAGACAAAATCAGGGGCATTGATAGATTTCTATAGTAAATCGGGGCTTAGTCACAAAATCAAGGGCATTAATCAATAGTAGTCAACATCGTCAGAGTTGCGACTTTACGTAGTAGGGTAGTATCAGAAAATCAGGGCGAATCAACCACAGCGTGCTGATCAGTGATAGTCAACAAAATCAGGGGCGCTGATAGCTTTTTGCAGTAAATCAGGGGCGTAGTCAGCAAAATTAGGGGCATTGACAACTTTCTGCAATGAATCAGGGGCGTAGTCAGCAAAATTAGGGGTGTTGACAGCTTTCTGTAGTAAATCAAGGGCATAGTTAGCAAAATCAGGGGCGTTGATAGCTTTCTACAGTAAATCAGGGGCGTAATCAGCAAAATCAGGGGCATTGACAGCTTTCTGCAGTAAATCAGGGGCGTAGTCAGCAAAATCATGGGCGCTTCCACCTTTCTGCAGTAAAACAGTGGCGCTTCCGCCTTTCTGCGCTAATTATGAGTGGTGTTTGGTGATGTAAATGGTAAAAATTATGACATTCGCTAGGTGAGGGTATGGACTTTTGAATGGAATATGAGGAAATTAGAATGAAATGGCAGATTGAAGATGATTGTGGAGAATGAGTAGGGATTTAGAATGGTTAAACAAAGATTTGAAATGATAAGGTGGAGGTTTAAATCGATCAAATAGAGGTTTTGGAAGACTTAGAGTGTCGAAACGGAGGCTTAGGATGATGAGATAATGGTTGGGACTAATTAAATGATGGTTTAAAGGCTAAACGGATCCAAACGGGGTGATTTCAGGTGTTCAAGAGGGCAAATCCGCCCCTCTGCAGTAAATCAGGGGTGCTTCCGCCTTAAATAGGGGTGCTTCCACCTTAAACAAGGGTGCTTCCACCTTTCTGCAACAAAACAGAGGGTGCTTCCACCTTTCTGTAGTAAAACAGAGCTTGGTTGTGATGGTAATGGCTATGGCAAGGACTCAAAATGATAAAGTAAGGCCAAAGTATCAAAGATTTCACAAGTTTTTCATAAGAGAACACTTCAAGCAAGCACAATCCTATGATTAATGTTAAGGGTATGGCTAGAAAAGGTCTTAATCTAGGATGCACAAGGCTTCTAGGGATTCCTCGATATACTCTTGGTACGTGAGGCACAACCGTGAACACCAGCCCGTCACAAGCGTGAGTCGGGAACCCCAGTGAGATACTGAAAGGCTCAGACCAACTCTTCATGTCTATCTAAGTATCACCCTAGCTTCGACACTCCGCCAATTATGACATGACTGGATTAGGGTACAACTTTCATTCTCCCCTCTTTATATACCCCGCCGGTATGCGTGGTTGGAATCGTCCCTTGGAGTGATGAAATCCCCAAGCAGGTCCCACTAGAAAGAAGACAATAACAATTTCCAACTACTCCTCAGGCTCACATGAAGTGCAAGGGGAAAGTGAAAACAAATTAATGCCCCCTTGGGTGTCACAATAATAGACAAGCACAACAAGCAATAAAGGTTACTTCCCCCTAATTAGACTATATTCGAACAACAAGGATAATTTTTTTAAAAAAAAAAAATTGATCAAATAGATGGCCCTGCAAGCAAACGTTAACTATCTTCTCCTTCATTCTTGGTCAATTATGCCATAATATGCTGTAAAACGTTAGCAAAAAACACCAATATCCTTGCCAAAACAATGTTAGAGGGTTATTACTTGAAAATAGCTAAAAACAAGAGCAAAACCGATGCTAAAATGACTGTTTTACCTTCCAAACTATGCTGTTTTGGGGCGCTTCCGCTTTCTGCAACAAAACAGGGGCGCTTTCGCCTTTCTACAGCAAAAACAGGGGCGCTTCAGCCTTTCTGCAACAATACAGGGGCGTTTCTGCCTTTCTGCAGCAAAACAAGGGCGCTTCTGCCTTTCTGCAGTAAGATCAAAAGGCGCTTCTGCCTTTCTGTAGCAAAAGGTTAGAAAAAAAGAACCTTTCAAAATGAAAGGGCATATCCGCCCCTTTGTAGGAAATGCTATCAAATTTTTAAAAAGGAAAGTTGTACGCCCCACTGCAAGAAAGTGTTAGAAACAAACTTCTAAGTATACACCTAACTGCAGCAAACTATTAGAAGAAAATAAAATTGTCAGATATAGGGTGCTTCCGCCTTTCTGCAGCAGACAAGAGGGCACTTCTGCCTTTCTGTAGTAAAGTAGAGGGCACTTCCACCTTTTTGCGGTAAAGCAGAGGGCGCTTCTGCCTTTCTGCGGTAAAGCAGAGGGCGCTTCTGCCTTTTTGTGACTTTTTCCTACAAAATTCTTAGCAAAAATGAAGGTTAAATGCAAGAACCTGTTTGTGGGTCCCACTAGGCGTGCCAGAAATGTGTACCTTTAGAATTTTACCCTACTCTAATGTGCAAAATAACTAAAAATGCAAATGATAAAATACTAAGAACACCTCAATGATTAGCCTAAAGAGTGATAAACAAGGAAAAATAGATGAAATACAAATGTAAATCGATTATACCTTCCTTGTTGTTGAAGACTCCTTGGTTGACCCTTGATTTAGATGGATTTGTGTGCTCCTTGGATGGCTTTTGATGTAGCTAGATGCAAGATTGAATGTACAAGATGATAAAAGTGGATGGCTAAATGATAACAAGTGCTTAAGAATGCAAATTGGCAGCATAAGGTTGCTCAAATCAAAAGTGTTGAAAATGCCCTTGAGGAGGGGGTATTTATAGAAGAATATGAATTCTCTAGAGAATTCAATGGTTGAGATTCATCCAACAAGGTCAAGATGAAGGGCTATGGTGGGTTGAGAACCCACAAGCCCTCACATCTTGACATGTGGATGGTGAAGTGGCTAAGAGGAGATGAGGTGTAAGTGAGGTGTCCAAAAGGTACATGAGGTGGAGGAAGGACAAGTACCTTCCAAGTACTTGATGTGACCTTTCAATCATCACATGGAGAGAGGGAAAGCTTTGAGAGAATAAAAGTGAATTAAAAATTCACAATGATTGGAAGAATCTAGTAGATAAGACAATGTTCCCAAAAGGTGGGAGTTTGTCACATGTGACTTGATGTGACAAGTCAAAAGTTCTAGAAGATGCATGGGAAAAGGGGATTCTTGGAGGAATAAAAAAGAATTAAAAATTCTTGGGGGATGGAGAGGGTTGACCAAGGTACTAATTAAGATTAATTAATCAGTAATTAGAAGATAATTAGGGGTTAATTAGGATTAGAAGCCAACTTGCAAAAGTTGGAGGATGTGACACATCCTAATCAAGGATTAGGCATGTGCACATCCTTAATGAAGAGATTAGGAAATGGATTAGGATTAGATGAAAATGACATGTGAGGAATTAAATAAATGTAATTTGATGAAAAGAGGATTAAGGAGGGTAAGGTATTTAATATTTAATTATTAATTAAATACCTTAGGGATTTGGCAGAATTAACGATATTAATTAAATAATAGTAATATTACTTAATTAACTTGGATAAGAGGATGTTTAGATGAAAAGTGATAATTTTAGATAAATTAAGTGTCCAAATTTGGATGTCTACACTCAAAAATCAACAAATAATGTATTCAAATGATTACATTTTGGATTGTACAAGGAAAAAACCAGACCTAGGGCATTACATAACTTTTGCAAACCTCCATTTTTCAATATAAAACAAATTGAAAAATGTAAAGGATTCCTAAATCTACCAATCCACCAAGTTTCAGATTTTTCCCATGATGGAAATGGGAATTATATCCATTTTGGTGGCCAAACCCTTGTTTTGCAAGGTTTTATACCCACTTTCACTAAAATTGATGTAACTTACTCAATACTTGATGAAATTATCTAAAATCATAGCCAAAAGAAAGAAGAATTCCCCCCCTATTGAACCATATGCATTATATGTCTATACAATTCTGCTACATTGCATACCAATCAAAAGAATAGTCAAAAATGCTATAAAAACTAGAAAAAAATGGAGTTTTCTTCTTATTAAATGCTTCAAAACTGCCAACAACGACCCAGCCTCAACCCAAGGGAGGATATTTAAACATTCTCCCACCTTCTCCAACAGCTCTCAACTGATTTTTTTAAAAGAAGGAACTGTCAATTAGTGAAATTACATCATTATGGTGAAATTACACCAACTTACAATATGACAACTTTGCAATTTTGGAGTAACTTTCAATACTAAAGACCTATGACCTCAAAAACCATACAAATAACCTTGAAATAGCCTTATTACATTTTCAATACCCCAAACCTTGCACACTTACATACAAATTCGTGTTTTTTCCTTTAAAGGCTACAAAAGCAACTTTTAGTTCAAGATTGCATTATTGCACATTTTGACTAAAAACTCAAAAACTCAACCTAGAACTTATCCAATGGTCTTATTAGACCTTATTGAAGATGAAAAACACTCAAAAGACTCAAAAATACTCTTCCTAACCTATTCACCATCAAAGAATCCAAAATTTAGGTTGAGGTGTAGGTGCTCCTGCACCACCTTCAAAGGAAGATTGTGACACATGGGATAAGAAGTATAATGAGATTCCTGACTTGTAGAGATTTCTCCTAGTGATGTGGCCACATTTTTGTCTTTTATGCACATTCAACTTTGTCTAACAGTTTCAACAACGTTAGAAGCAAGGAGTTTTATCTTTTGCACAAGATTTTTGTCTTCACTTTCCATCTCAACATTCTCAAGTTCACATCAAGAATAATGAATAAAAAGAGAAGAAAATAATCAAAAATCAACATCAAGATACTTTTGGAAGGGGAAAATATTAAAAAGAGTAAATATAACTATATTTGACCTTAGAATATTCCATCCATGAGCAAGTAATTGTACTTGTATTTTGAAATATAATTGAATGTCAAATGAAAAAGTGACATGTGTAACTAGCTCAAAGCTTGTTGATCCCTTGTCTTATAAAAGGGAATTCAAGGCCATTTGCATGGGATGATTGATCTCTTGGATAATTTTATAATGTAAAACACAAATAATATAGTTTGGATCTTTTCTTAGGTTGTTGATTCTATATCTTCTTTTTTTTCATATGTTGTATAATAGTACTAGCATTTGAATGAATACAATGGCACAATTCTGAAGCCAATTGTCTCATTGTACTCTTTACACAAATTATAAATGAAATCAATCAAATATCATTTGATTTGTCTCCATTGTTATTCTAGTGGATGTATGCTTCTATTGATGCTCTTATTCAAAGAATAGGTTAAACATGTTAATGGAAGTGTGGGTTTGTGTGACATTGTGCAGGGATTTGATAAGTATAATTGGTTAAGGATTTTAAGTATGAAATTATAATACAATGTTGTAGAGCTCTGTAATGATTATATGAAATTATATTATACCATATAGTTTGCATGTTGTCTTACTCCATGCCATGGGTTAAGGAACTGATCTAGAATCTGTGTCTAAAGTTGTAACTCTAAGATCTCTCACATTTGAAAGAATGATCACAAAGTTTCATTTCATTTGAGTTTATTTCTAGAAGTTTCATGTGATTCCATATTATCCTTCTCTAAATTTTTGAATGCTTTAAAGGATTTTCCAGATCTTCTAAATTCTTCATTTATCAAGCAAATTACATGAGAATATATTTGTTATTTACAATGTATGAGATAAATTGGCACAAGAGATCGTAATTACATTGTAAGGGATCACCCTCCCGGGTTTTGTAGAGCCCAAAGTGTAGAGAGAAATTTCTTTCAACTTTCACCTACTTGTTGGCCAATCCTTCTAGATAACTAATAATCGGAAGTGGAAAAATAATAGGTTATCTGTGACATCTGGTTGGGATTTAAAAAACACAAACACCCCCTTTAATTTTTGGTTGAATACAATACAACCATGAAGCCACTAGTTGACCTTTTTTCTTATTCCATTTCCCCCAAAGAAACCCTCTAATTAATCAAGTTATTTGATTATAGTTTCTTTTTGAAGGAAGCCAACATGAAGAAATCTATGCATGACTAGCTATGAGGATTTTGTTTGCAATTTAAATGCATCTAGACATAAAGAGAAATTTATTAGACCATAATTCAAGCTTTCTTTTTAACTTGTGAATGAATTATTTCCACATGTTAGGTAATGAAACTCCTATCCCAAAGGGGATGCCAAGGTATCTTGAAATAACACCATGGTTATTAAATTTCCATTGAGGGGGTATCCAAGGAGGTGGTTGATCAGATGAAGTCATCTGAATTTAGTTTTGTTTTAAGAGATAGTTGGGAGCCAGTAGCTAAATAAAACAAATCCAAGACTTTGAGGGTGTTGTTGAGCTCATCTTCAGAGTTTTGAATAAACAATAAACTATCATCAACAAAATGATAATTAAGAGAAAAAATTTTGCCAAGTAGAGATATACCATGTATGAGTTTCTACCTCTTTGCATGATTTAAAAGGTATCCTAGAGCATCAACAATAAGGACATGGAGGAAAGGAGCCAAGGGGCAACCTTTTCTTATTGATCTTTGAAGAGGGAAGGTTTGATATAGTGACCCATTAATATCTAGAAAAGCATTAGCATCAGTAAAGAGGAGTTTTATGTGGCAAATGTGCTTGGGACCAAAGCCTAACCATTTAAGCATTTTTAATATGAACTTCCACCTAATCCTATCATATGCTTTGTCAAAATCCAATTTGATGAGGAGGCAATTTTGTCTAGTTTGTTGAGCCCATTCCACTATTTCCTAGGCCAACACCAAGTTATCTAGTATGAATCTTCCTCCAATAAAACCAGTTTGCTCAGGCCTTACAATTTCCTACACTATATGTTTAATTCTTTTTACAATAGCTTTGGCTATAATCTTGTAGGATGTGTTAAGAAGAGTAATCAATCTCCATCCTAAAATTTTGTTCTCATTTTTTCCTTTAGGAATTAATTTAATCAACCCTTGATCTATAGAGGAGCCTAGGGATCCTTGTGATAAGACTTCTTTATAAACCTCGTAGAAGTCCTCCTTAATGAATGGCCACATTGTTTTATAAAATTTTGCAAGTAAGCCTTCAATACCAAGACTTTTTGAGTCATCCATATCATCAAAAGAAACATAAAATTCTTCAAGGGTGAACAAATGGTCTAAGTAGGTTTGTTGTTCAAGATAAATCTTGTTGGGAATACAATTTCCAACCGTATCTTCAATAACATCTTGAAGTTGATCAACTTTAGTAGGATCCATAAATAACTGTTGGTAGTGTCAGAAAACTAAAAGAATACTTATTGATTAATAACTAAAATTTGGTATATATAGTATATAACTTAATACTATATATACCAAATTTAATTATTTACTATATATGTGCACTTATTATTATATATAATAATATTATACAATTGCATATTTTATGCATTTATTCCCTTATTTTTCATGTCCTTATGCTCTTTTTATGTTGCATCCTTATGCATCTATTTTGTTTCATCCTTATATTTGTATATATTTTCCTCTTTCTTGCATATACTTGTTACATGCATCATGTCTTTATGAATCTATATAACTATAGATGTATTTACTTTCACATATTTACTCTTGCATACTTATTATTTATACACATATTTAGTTATGTGCACTTGACTTTTTACACTTAGTTATATTTTCTTATTTACTCTTAGATTTTTTTTAAGTTTATGCCTTATGCCTTTTATTTTGTAGTTTTAATTTAGTTTTTTTCTCTTCCTTAATCCTTTTTTGTAGTTAATTTTCAAAGCTTGCATACAGTATGTCATTCCTTCTCCTTTCCTAATTTTCAAGTTTGGACATCTTAATTTCTACACTAATGTCTCCTCTTCATTTTTATTTTGCAATTTTCAATTTTTTAATAATTTTTAGTTGTTTATTTCTCCCTCTCCCTCACCACCCACCTTTTTAAGGTCTCGTCTACAATCCAATCTCACTCTCTCCTCTTCCTAATGATGGGTCACTAAGTGTGATCTAAAATGTCTATTAAAACTCATATACAGTTTAATATAGATCTCTTTAATTAACTACATGGAATGTGGATAACCAATAGGATGGCATTCATGGAGCATATCCATGGATAACCTAGCTTCACATGGAATTGTTCTAAATTCAGGATGATGGAGAATGACACATCTAATTATTTTGGTCCAGATTTTTAATTAAGTAGAAGAGTGATCAAACCTATCGTAGACTGAGCAAAACCATCATGAGTTTTTAACCATGTTTTTGATTGTTAATAAGAGTCTTGATAAAGCTTATGCACATACAAGAATTCCTCAATGATCACATTCTCTAAGCACATGGGATCAATTAGTATCCCTTGTTGACCTTGTCGTTGCACCAAAAGGTCGACCTATCAATGCCTGATACAAGTGTCAATTAAGATCCACATGTGGTTAGACCATGTCACAAACCCAAGCATTGTGTTGAAAGGAAGACCAAGGGACACACCATCTTGTAACAATCCCCCCTAGTACAAACGAGTGGTTTGAACCTATGACCAACTCTGATACCAATTGTTGGCATTGTCGTTACACCAAAACGTCGACCTATCAATGCTCGACACAAGTGTCAGTTAAGATCCATAGGAGGAAGTTAGACCATGTCACAAACCCAAGCATTGTGTTGAAAGGAAGACCAAGGGACACAGATCTTGCAACATCCCTTGTGTAGCTTTGTCATTAATACATCTAGTGATATAGAGGGGACCATCTGGCATATGCATAGATGCATCAATATGTGTGAAAGCAATGTCCAGTAACAAAGTGGTTTGGCTCTTATGAGGTTGAACATCTATTAGTGAAACCATGTTACCTAGATCGTCCTTATAATTATTCTTGTCATCATTTTTATCATCACAAGATTGTACAAAGTTGGATGTATGATTTTGCATTGGGTTTGTGAAAATTTGAAAATTTTGATTTTTTGGGGCAATGGATTTGTTTCCTTTATCATTAGCATCGGCCAACTAGATGTGATTAGAATTGATGAGGTCTTGTACTTGATGTTTAAGACACTTGCATCATTTTGTATCATTTCCATGTGTATAATGATATTGACAAAAGGATTTTGGCTTGAAATTTGGAGATAAAGGTTTTGTTGTATCCATAGGTCTAATTGGAGGTGATTAGATTAAGTTCTTGCTCAAAATTTATAACATGATTGAATGAAGGGAATCAAGAAATTGGGTAAATTTTCCATCTCTCAAACTAAATTGATAGGGAGTTGAACTTATGGCTATGACTTGTGTCTCAATTTTGTTGGTTGTTTGAGGTGTGCTTATCTTGATAAAGTTCTTGTTTTTCTTCTTGAATGGTTCATAGTTGTTTTGATGTACGAATTTGGATTGCTTAGTAGGAGTTGATGAAGATGTGTCTTCATACTGACTAACTAAATTTTGATAATCATAAAGAGTCATACACAAGTGTGTAAAGGATGGATATTTCATTAACAAGATCTTATCCCTAATGTCAAGTTGTAAATTTTAAGTGAACACTCTTTGAACATCAACATCGAGAAGAGTGTAGATGATTTATGAGTAGAGTAACTGATAATGTCCTATGAAGCCTAATACCTTTTCATTTCTTCCTTGTTTGAACCGCACTAAATTAGTTCATATAATTTGAGGACCTATGTTTTCTCAAAAATCTTGTAGGAATGCACCAACAAGTTCATTGAATGAATGAATTGAGTTATTTGGTAATGAGAAAAATCACTCCAAGGCCATGTATTTCGATGACCTAGGAAAGAGTTTAGCTAGGAGATTATCTTTAAATATGAAGTCACTACACAATAGCGTATAAGATGATATATGACTATTAGGATCTCCTTTATCATTTTACTTCTCAAATTGAGGAGTCTCTATGTTTTGTAGAATGAGTGTTTTCAAGATTTCAAGTGATAATGGGATCCTTTTGACATATTGCAATGGTTTTCCATTTTGATTTTGATTCAATGTGGATATTTTTTGTTGAAGTCATGCCATCTTTTGCAAAAGTTGGTTTATGATTGAATCATTGCTTGACATGTTTTGAGAATGTGTTGAATATGATGGCATTATATAAGTATGTGGTGGAATACTAGTTGCAATTTTATAAGGGGTGATGAATATTGAGGTGTCACATGTGATGTCATGAAACTATAAGGATTCCCACTAGAAATCCCTAAGCTTGGAGTTATTCCATTGGTTTTTTGTATCATTGAAGCTAAATTTGGCAATGTGGATGTAGGAATAGAGGTTTAGTTGTAGGGATGGAGATTTGGCTTCCTCCTTGGCTTTGAGTGTATCTTAATTCTTGAGAGTAACTATCCATCATAGGGATGTTAGCATCAATTATATGGGCTATAATATGCAAAACCTCTAATCCTTGAGCATCATTGATTAATTTCCTTAAGTTGTCCACTATATGCACTATTCTTCCCCCTAAGGATTTGGTGCTTAAATAGTCTTGAAATCCATCTAATTTTTTGTCTATTTTTTTCAATTTGTCTTTGGGAGAATGAACAATAGCAGTCTCAACATCCATAAAGTTGCTTGTTTGTGAAGTTGTCATTGGTATGGCAGGATTAGGGACAGACTCCAAAATGGGTTGGGTATTGATAATACCTTACGTGAAATAGTTGGAGGACTCAGGATCCACAACGGATGTAACAACAACATGGGATTCTATAAGTTTCCAACAACATCTCATTGAAGTACTACAAAAGGACACCAACTCTTGAAGCTCATGCGAGTTTCAAAATACTAGGTGTGCCCAATTTGAACACTAAATTTCCAAATAATCACAATAAAACACTCAAAAGAAAATATCAAAAAGAAAAAGTAGACAAAAAACACAGAAACAAAGGTTTGACAAAAATTTGAGCCAAAATTAGCTGAACCAAGTCACCCAAGGTGACCATGTCCTGCACAAGTTACAAATTGTAAAGTTTGATTGTCTGATATATTGTTTAAGGTTCTCAGTTTTGTGTGCGTATGAGTCTAACAGTGAATTTTTTTTCCATAATTTTCCCAATTTGTGATTATGTAATTCAAAATGCAAATATGGAACAATTCACAAAATGTTTAAATAATGAAAGACAAATTTAAATGCAATTTCCAGATCTAAGATGCAACAATTGACTTATTTTAATATTCCAAAATCTAAAGATGATGATGTTGATACCTTTTTAAAACAAAACAATACAATTTTTCACTTTTTGAGCTATATACAAGATGCCTAAATGAGTGCAATGAACACTTTCAAAGTTTATTTTAGATTTAAATGACCTAATGCAAAATTGTAAATTTAATTGGAATGTAAATATGACCTATGATGACTGAAATTAACCCTATTGCAACCTATAATGCAATAGCGTATGCAATTTTTTGAATTTTTGTGCTTTTATGATGCAAAAATGAATGCCTAAATGAATAATACAAAACAATGCAATGCTAAGCCTAGATCTAGAATGATTTTATTTAGATTTCAGAAGATTTAAAATACTAACATGTTGGGTTCACCAAAATGAAGTGAAGAAAAAGTGGAACTCTAGGATTTTACTCTAAGGTTTTGGGCACTTTTCCTAACATTTCATTTATAGTTTGAGGTAGTGGGGGTTTGATGAATTTGGACAAGATATAAGACTGACTTGCAACTTGAAAGGTGAGTCAACCTACCCTTGACCAAATTTGGAATGGATCTTTGAATGAAATTCAATGATTTGACTAAGATAATGATGCAAATAACTACTCTGATACAAAAACAACAGATCTGGAATGTCACTAACAAATTCATAATTTGGAAATAGACTGAGCATAGTTATGTGCATTTGTGATATAAATTTGAAGATGATTTTTGAGGACCAAGTCACCCTAGGTGACTATGTCCTAGTAGATGAGTCCTAGACTTTATTTCACAATCCTCTAGAGTTGGATCACAACCTTCTTTTCCTAGGTGTACCACTATCAGATCTTCGTCGGGTACAAAGATAACTAAGTTTTTATATTTTGTCAAGGTGTAGGGTTTGAATGTAATAATGAATAATTTACCTTCAATATTCTTTAGATCTAAAACTTTCACATTCAAAGAGAGGAAGGTTTGTGTCATATGGGGGCTTACCTCAGTCAAACCTCGTGTTGGTGTTTCCACCTCCACAATGGAAATGTCAATAAAAGAGAGCTTACCCTTTTAAGGGATAGAGGCTAAATGATAAGTGAATGATAAATCAACAATCTCAAAAATGGCTTCCTTGAAGTCATATAAAATCTCTCAAGGCTTGATTGTTGTTGGTGTAATTAATATTTAATTACACTTTACATAAGTTTACTTAGGAATTATTTAATTCCTAAGTTATAGGTTGTCATCTTTATCTTATTGAGCTATCTTGTTGCTCAAGATAAGATTAGGTTTATGCATCTTTGCTTTTATAAAGGAAATTATCTCTTGTAATTATTTGTACTTCAAATATATCAATTTGCACATCTTCATGCAATCTCTCTGCTTTTTTTTTTCTTTGTGGAAGGTTATTTGCTGGTTTGCATTTCAAATCTTGGTTTCTAACATGGTATCAAAGCCTCGATTTGTAGCCCCTTCTCAACTTTTTGGAGGAATACATTGCAGAGCTCGTTCGGGGTTTCATTCCTTGAGTACATTTATATAGCGTCTTAGATCAGATCATGGTTTTCCATTGGATTCAGAGCGCTGGAAAAGTTAGAAATGGATTTTATTTCATTCATTTTGGTCATTTTTTTTAGATATGTGAGGGTTTCAAGATCAGTGATTTTTATGAGAGATTTGGGGGTCGCCTAACTTTTTGGGAACTTAGGGCCAAAACGGACCTCACCGATGGATTCGTAGCGCCCAAAAACCCCTATTTTCATATAAATTTTGTCCATTTTGGACAGTCATCCGGAGAGGCAAAAAAAATTTACTCGAGGGTTGTACGGCCCCTAGGCACATTTTTCAAGGCTTGAATATCGAAAAAAATAAAAAATAAAAAATAAAAAATAAAAAAACCGCATAGTGTGGGCGGGGGCCCTAGCTCGGTTGGCTAATTAATTCTGTTGCGGCTCTGCTGGTCACGAGTTCTAGTCTCCCCCCGTCCCGTGGTACCGGAGGGCGTGTCGCGCCAGCACGTTAAAAAGTTTACCAAGCGCACTGCAGTTTATAGGGGGGTCGTGCTACCCGATTCCTGCAGTCTAAAAAAATAAAAAAACCGCATAGTGTTTTGTGTGGCCAATTTATTTGGTCACCGCCGCACCACCGGGCTACCACCGCCACCAGTGGTCTCCGCCCCCACACCACTAGCAGCCTTCAGCCCCCGCGGGCTCCGCCAAGGTCATGTGGGCGACCAACACCCTGCAAATAAGCCTGCCAGCCTTTTTAGCCCCAGCCCCGGTCACATGGGTGACTAGAGGCCGCACCAAAGCCCCTTGGCCGCCAGCCCCCTAGTCCACCCAGGCAACTAGGGGCCAAACCTTTTTAGCCCCTAAGGGCTTATTGGAGTCTACTTGTGCAATTTGGAGTTGTTTTCACCAAATCGGGCGTAACTTGGGCATATGGGGTCATTTTTTTGCAAACGAGATATCACCGAAAAGACGTTTCTGAGCTCTACATAATGATGTAGGTTTGATTTTCTGGTTTTTATTTTTTTATTTTTTTTCAGCCTCAGAAGTCCGATGTTGTTGTTTTCACTCTGGGAGACATATCTTTTGACTCGCTTATTCGTTTTTCATGATTTTGCGGCATTGGAAAGCTGGTTTCGGCCTCTACACAGATCGAAGTTCTATTTTTATCAGATATTCATATGTGAAATTTGTCTTGTGCATGTACTCTATTTTTATTTTTATGCACTATGTTTACTTTTTCTCTCTTGTTTATGCATTTTTTTGCATTCTCTCATTTTGCAATCATTGGGTATTGTAATAACGAACTGATATAAAGTTCCATTATGGGGGGTTCTTTCATCACACCTTCATATTGGTGAAAACTCGCATGATTTTTTCTAGTTTCATGATGTTTCTTTTAGCCTATTTTCTTGCTTAGCTGGACACATCTTTGGTTTACATTGGTTCACACTTCACATTGGGAGTTTATGGTTCTTCATCTGCATTGGTTCAGATCTTTCTCAGTTTAAGGCCATGTTTTTATGGTTAATGTTCCAGAATCTTGATGGTACTCATCTTATGGGGTAGTTTTAGTTTCAGTCTAGCATTGGCTTCAAGGACACAGCTTTCAATTTTTGTGTCATCATTATGGGTGGCTTCATTCTTTCATCTACTGTTGCTTACAGATTCCAGGGTTGATCCAATATGTGAGTTTCTAGTGTTCCTTGGCATCGGGTCTGATGTTGCATTTGTGATTCTGTTTTGGTTTCTTGCAAACAGAAGTATCTTTCCTTGCTTGCTGGATTTGGGGTTCCAGTGTTGCTTCATCAGAGTTCTTCCAATGATTCTTTGTAGCAGTTCATCTCATTGAGGGGGGGTTTTTCCCACTGGGTTTTCTCTCTCTTTGCATTTGAAAATGTTTAACTAATCAGGCCTTGCTGTCAGGACTCATCTCTTGCATAATAATTTGCTTCTCCCTAAGTTGTACTTATGGAGGGGTGTTGGTGTAATTAATATTTAATTACACTTTACATAAGTTTACTTAGGAATTATTTAATTCCTAAGTTATAGGTTGTCACCGTTATCTTATTGAGCTATCTTATTGCTCAAGATAAGATTAGGTTTATGCATTTTTGCTTTTATAAAGAAAATTATCTCTTGTAATTATTTGTACTTTGAATATATCAATTTGCACATCTTTATGCAATCTCTCTATTTTTTGGTTTTCCTCTTTGCGGAAGGTTATTTTTTGGTTTGCATTTCAGATCTTGGTTTCTAACAATTGCTGTTGGCTTCATTTGCTCGAATACCTAAAAGGGTTAGATCTCACAAATAATATGATAACATAAACATGAAAAAACTCACATACACTTTAACGTGATGCTTTGATAAATTGAATTTCTATAACAAATATACTCTTGAATTGACAATAAATGCTCTTTATCAGAAATTGCTAGTGAGTTTTTAAATGGTGAAATGACTAGGTATTTATACATAGCTATTTTAATTTCCCAAAAATTAAATCCCGATAGCCAACATTTGATATTTAAAATTAAAATAATAAAATTTTGACTCTGAAATATTAAAATTTTAAGGCAAAATAGGGGGGACCAAGTCACCTAGGGAAACTAGGTCCTATCCCTATTTTGTGAGATCTAAGGTGTTGAGGGAAAAATATTAAATGTTCGCATTGGTTTTCTATATGGTTTTCTTGATAAATTTCCAAATGGGCCATGAAATGCATAATTTAGGAAATTAGATGTACAATTAGGTCTATGCACTTAGAAGGGGGAAAAGCATGGTGTGAAATTATCAAGGGTGACAATTTACATCGCTACACATTGGTTTTTATGAAAATTATGTATGCATAAATGATGAATTCAAACATCCAAAGATTGTGATTAGATTTTAAGATGATATACTTTAGATTTCAAAATATTTAAATCGTAAAAACAATCAGGTTCACCAAAATATTTGATTAGAAAAAGGGATCTAGGTCTTAAATCACACCTCTTCCAATTAGGGACATTTAAGGATTAAAAATTATCTCAAATCCACTTGGCTACAAAACTCAATAGAAGAGCCAAAATGGTGGATCAAGGTTTTAATCCTTTTGGAGGAGAATGTTGTGTTGTGATTAATTGACTTTTAATTAACCGGGTTCTATGATGCATTGATGTTCCTAGGTTAATTATAAAAATGCAACAAACTATTGAGATTTTTTAAGAATACAAAATAGAAAAGCATAAATCAATTCCAAAAAAGTAGGAGGACACAAAGGAACCTGACATAAAAAAATTTGGGTAGAACTAGCTGGACAAGGGTGATGAGCACCCTAGAATGGATAACTACTACTCAAGATCTAACTTCACATTCTTGTTGCTCCTAATCTGCAAGTTCTTCTATTCTAGGGTCACTATTGAAACTTCATCTATTGTTCATAAAATCCACTTTCCTTTATTTGACAACTTTTAGGGTTTGAATTCATGAATGAGAAAATAGTCTTCAATCTTCCTCCAATTTACTTTAGATCTAAAAACATACACAAATGAAAGAGGGGAAGGGTTTTGACATATAGGGTCTTGCCTAAGTCAAACCTAGTTTTGGTAAATGATAAGCAAGTGATAAATTGATAAATTTTGCAACTCACCACTCATATCTACATTTCTTGATGGACTGAAGTCATGTACTCATCACCTTTAAGGAGAAATTTGATGCTTGATTTGAATTCATACGAGTGTTAGTATTCATAAAACAAATAAACATAAAATATAAACAAACTCATAAAAACATGATGCATGGATAACATGATGCTTGACGGAAAAAATGTTGCAATAATTCTAATAATTCTGCTCTCGGTTGGTCTTAGGATTCTCAATAATAATTTCAATTTCTTTTTTCAACTTGTTAGGATTAAAATGGTGAAAATAATTTGTATTTATATGTAATTCTTCTAATTTCCTAAAAATCAAATACCGATAGCTGATAAATAAATTTAAATTTTCAAATAATAAAATACTGGCACTAACATATTCAAATTGAGGGGAGAAAGGGTTGGACAAGGGTGTTGGATGCGCTAGTCTAGACCCATCCTTGTCGGGCCCTTAAACATCAAGGGAAAATGCTAAATGCCTATTTTCATTCCCATCTTTTAATTTTCTGAAGATATTCATAAAGTGAGTAACTAAATGCATAATTAGGTCCAAGCACATAGGGGGGAGCTAAACCTAGTGTGAAATTGTCAAGAGTGACAATTTTCAACACTACATATACTAGAGTGCTTTGGTTGTATTGTCTACATGATAAGCATTAGCATCATTACTAGAAGGGACCATTATTCCAAAGGTTAAACAATGGAAGAAAACAAGCTAATACATCCTTATTTTCTCTAAAGTACATTTCCATGTCAATGAATAAAATAAAAAATTTCATAAACAAATATTAGAAAATATATTTTATTTTATCTCTAGAAAAAGAAGTTGATAAATATGATTAGTAAGATAAAATAGTCAAATATTATAAATAATAATTAAAAAATTATCAGTAGTTATATAATTGCTATAGTATTTTTATATTTCATGATAACAAATAATAGAAAACTTCCAATAAATTTCCTATCACATTTTATGATTCATCATTAATATAAAAATGTAGATTTCAATACTTTCTACTTAAAAGGGAGAGAAATTCCATATGCAAAGGAAGGAAAAATAAAATAGAGTCAAAGTAAATAAACATAAAAGTCCTCAATAAAACTAAAACATATAAAATCATTATTAAAAGAGGAAAGAAAAACCCTAAAAAATATAAGGGGGAAACAAAAACAAGTATTAAAAACTAATTATATGTATGATTATAATAATAAAATTAAAATGATAACACGTGCCTAAAAATTTCCTTTCTAGTGTCTCTTACATAGGGTTGAATATTTCAATTGAGTTTGATTAAGATGGCATCACCTTCTATCATGGACCCTAAAATTTTAATAGGTTTGATCATTTTTGTGGCTTCTACTAGTAGAACTACGAGGTGTACCAATTGTAGATTCACCACTTCTCTCTTATCATGAACATGTTGGTATTTATTGTGCAAGTTCTACATGTGTACTTGGATGATACCATTTGATTCCTTTATTGTATTATAGGTTGGGGAAGCCTACATTATCTAGTTCTTAATTTCTCCATTTGAATATGTAGTGCCTTTGTGGATGCCATCCATCTTGAAAAAAAATTATACATAGTTTTTATGTTTTTGATAAAGTAAGCAGCATTTATAGGGTGTTGTACCCTTCACATAGAGCCTCAAGGGCCAATAAAGTCTAAGATCAAAAAAGCATAAAAAAAACACCAAACCAAAAAATAGACACAAGGACTAACAACACACAGACGAACAGCAGACTAGCAACAGACTAGCTAGCATTCTCCCAGTTCTTGGATAGAAGATGAACCACATCATCTCCAACCCACTCCTGATAGTCATCAGTATTCTTAATCTCCATCTCATCCTTCATGACCACTGATAGGGTACTAATGACACAATGAACCAACTTGATCATGAAATAGGTCAATCCATAGAATTTTTTTTTCTAGTTTTTCCATTCTTTCTTTCAGCACATGAAGCTCCTCCCCACCACCCGTAGAGTAGTCGGGATCATTTTGCTCAACATCCAATAGTTCTAAAGAGTGGGAGGTCGAAACCTCCTTATGATATTTTCCCTTGTCAGGAATGTAGTAGGGACCTCTGGCCTTCTCTCTCTCCTCACCCATTGACACCTCTTAACCCCTACTATCTTTGTTGTCAAACAGCTCCTTTATGTTGTTGAAAGTTCCTTACATAGTTTTAATGTTGGTAGAAAATTTATTCCTCATCTTTCTAGCTATTTTTTCTCCATTTCAACAATCAATTCATGTCTAATCATGTTCATAAATATAAGTTATGGCTCTAGAAGTTGATTGTTATTATACTCCTTATCTCTCACATTTATTGTTCTAATGGTGGGATGGTATCCAAATTTATTTTTGGAAGTTGTGTGTGGATTGTGATAAAATATTATTCAAGGAACCCTTTTATGTAAGGAAGCTAAGGTAGTGAAACAACTTCCTACACTAATCTTGAGAGGAGGATAATGCAAAAATTTATAGATATTTACACCAATTACATAAACTTAAACAAAAATAAATATAAATATCATGCATACCACAATGCAATAATTTACATGGGGAAAACCCTTCCGGGAGAAAAACCCCACACTCTAAAAGTCACCCAATATATTATTCAAAAATTACAAAGATTACAATATACTTGTAGAGCAAGCTTCTCACAAGAGTATCACCAACCAAAGATCCAGAGGCAACACAACCGCTATCAAACTCTTAGAATACATCACAATAAATATTTGAAATACAAATCGCTCATAAAATAGGGTTTCCTTCTAGTGAAATTCAAGCCAAAAAAAACATGTATTGTCAAATCTAATACCTAATGATGAACGGTCTAGATTAACAATAATAAAATATACATAAAATTTGTCTTTCGAGGGTGCTTCCCTAAACCATTGCCAAGGTGTCTGATCCCAGACCACTCACAGGGGGTACCCCCCTACACCCCCCCAAGAAAAAAGGATTGAAGAAGTTCTAACTAGAAAATTATTGTCAATAGACAAGGATTGTGAGAATTTTGAAGCAAAAGTTTTGTCATTAAGAATAGAGCTTGAAATATGAATCAATAGTTACAAATGAAGTTTGGAAAGAGTATAGAGACTCTAGATCAGATATTGGGATGTCAGAGATCTTTGCATGTCAAAATTGGAATTGGTTTTGATGATCAAAAGAATAAGGTGATATAATAGTTAGTGAAGCTTATGCAAGTCTAGAAGTGACTGGTTCCAAAAGTACAAATTCTGAAAGACTTATTGCAAGTGATGAAAGCAAGACACAAATGATGGTACCCCTACACTTACCTATTAATAGTAAATCTTATGTAATTGAAAGGTTGAGACACATTTTCCCAACATTTTATCTTGGCATGTTGTTTGAGTATGTCCTCCCTTGTGGTGTTGTGTTGGATATCTTTGATTTTGAACTTCTTAATAGGAGATATTTGTGAGATATCCACCTAAGTTCCTAAATTTATGGTGTGAAAAAATGGTAGATTCAATACTAGTTGGGCCTTATTTTGTTGTGCTAGGAATTATTTGTTTTTCTACATAAGATCAATTAAAGATGATGGTGGAAAAGGGATTATAATCTACCCTAAATTATAGTTTGTTTAATACTACCTTACCCTACCACTAATTTTCCTTTATCTTGTTTTAATATGGAATTTGTTTCTTAGATGCCCTTCATTGAAAAATAAGAACAATAAATCTTCTTCCTTACACCAAAGGTCATGTCTTATGCTCTTCCCTCGCTAAGATTGTGTGCTTAATCTTTAGTTACTCTAATTCTATTTTTAACTTTTCTATCTTAAAAATTTCTTCTTTTTTCTTTTCCCCGCTCTAAGCTTGTTATTGATGCTATTTCTACCTCTTTTATATAAGTATAAAAAACTTCCTATCTAATGATCCTCTAACTGGAGGTAAAAATCCCTAGCACTCTTTGTTTGTTTGATAGTGGATATTTCCATTTCCTCACAACACCTTTAAACCTTTGATCAAATTCTCTTATCAACTAGATCCCTTCTGCAACATCTCCCTAATATTTTATTTAGTAGCTAAAATTGTTTAATAATCCTTTTATTATAACAACCCATTTTTTATTATGTTTGGGATGGGCCTTTATGTACCATTTAAGGGCCTCACCCTCAATATGCCCAAAAAAATCAGAATTTTTTTTATCTTACTCCATTCCTTTTCCATATAGATTCCAAGAAAAAGACACATGAAGATTATTCTTTGGTATGTTTACTAAAGATAGGTAGTTTGATGTGATTCCAATACATTATCTTAGGTTCCTTTGATTGATTTTTGTTAACTAAGGTTTCTCCCCCACTCAATTTTTTTCATTTTTTATCTTATATTTGATCCTTATGTTCCTTGTCCTTAAATTCCTTATCTTTTCTACCACCCTTCTCAATTTCCTTTTATTTAATTAATCTCCATATTTTTCCCTTGTCTCTAGGAAATTCTATCTTTAAAAACCCTCTCCCTAATAAATTTTCACTCTCAATAGAAAATTATTTTATTTTTTCTTCTTCTTTTATTCTTAAATGGCCTTTATAAATATACTCACTTGAAAACATTCTTAAATTTTGATGAAGTTGAAGACCAAGACCTCAAATCGAAGTGTTGATCTTTGCAGCCACCACACCAATATATTACCTATCCAACTGAAAAATAATAGTCATAGGTAAATAAACAAACCCAAAAAGTTTTGAAATGCAAATCATCAATCATACACATAAGTGCATAGAAAACCATTGATACCACTATTTAAAATTTATTTTGAATATAGAAACATCTTTCAATTGGTCTAAAAACTTGTGCATTAGGATTTCCAACCTTCATATATAGGAATACATGTAAATAAAAATTTATCTACCAATAAAACCATACTAAAAATCAAGCCAAAATCCCAAGAAAATCATTTCTGAACACTAGGTGCTTCGGCCCTTTCCTGCAACTTTTTTTAAAATTTCATCTTTTTGGCCATTTCTTTATCTACAAATAGGTGTTGGAATCCTCCCATCCATTTTGTTGTAAATTAATTTCTAGAAACCATATCATGTGTGGAAATATTTTAGAGATATTTTCTTGAATGTAACTCCTAAAAGCATTGATTATTCCACTCCTCCTGTGACTTTTGCAATTCCAAAATTGCCCCCATTCTTCAATTTGGAATACATAATGAATGTGCAATAGTATATGGGAATTAAAAATTGTTGGGGAACCAAATTTATCATCCTCGACACCTGTATAGAAATCAACAATAACAAATTCATGGAAATCAATTCCATCTGCACATCTTTCTCACCTATTTTTCCTTCATCCTCATCTTCATGTATCATACCTCATTGTATTTCAGACTATAACCTATTGTTTTTTCACCTTAGCATCTCTTTTTCTTCTCTTCCTTTTAAAATTTTATCCTCACAAAAATATCTTCATTAGCAACATTGACAAAATTTGATAAATCAACAATTACCTCTATTTTCTTCTCCTTGCCTACTATTGCAACTTTTTCTCCTTCAAAGAGGCATGTATCAGCTACAATCTCTTTCTTTTCAGCATTTCTTCTTTCATTTATCCATCAAATAATTTTTCTAATTTCTTTATCGCCTCTTTCAACAAGAGATTATCTTCTTCTTCATCAATTTGTTTGTCAAATCTAGGACTATCAAAGTTAATTGTTGCAACTTCATCTACCTTAACAATTCTATCTTTTCCTCCCCCTTTCACATCCAAAAATTCATTAATATCTTTAACATCAAAGTCTCTTTCACAAATTCCATAAATATGACCTTTTACTTGTATTAATTCTTGCTTATTTGTTGTTGCAATTCTTTCTCTTCCTAGTTATCTATTGAAATCTTGTGTTCTTCTACCTTCTCCCTTGCTCTCAATGTTTTATTCAACACCATTATTTCCTTCCATGGGCCAACCATTGTCCCAAATTCACAATTACTTTCTTTAACATATCTCTTCATATGTTCTACATGGAAATCAACATCAATATTATCTTTGTAAAACTCATAAGAATGAGATAAAACCTTTGTTTTTGTTGCTTCAAAATCCTTTCTTGTGCATGCAACTTTATTTTTCCCCACTTTTATGCCTTCAACAAGACATATATTAGCTGCCACTTATTTATTTTCCCCATCATCTTCTTTATCCTCTTGAATGAGGTTATTTTCTTCTTCTTTAGTGCCACATGCATGACACTATGTTGCATCTTCTACAATTTCATCTACTTCTTTTGCATGTAATCATCATTAACACTATTAAATGATATCTCTTGTGTTATGGTTGTATGCTTCTTCATTTCACCATTTTCTTTGTCTTTTCTAACTCTTGAAAATAAAAAATCTTAAGATAAAATAAAATATTTAAAATTACCATTAATTTTATGGTCCATAAAATCCATTTTATCCTCTTTCTTTCTTCACTCTTTATTTATGCTTCTTTTATTTTTTCCTTTCAACTAAAATTGTGTGGGCTACTCCCACATTTTATCCTCTTTCTTTCTTCACTCTTTATTTATGCTTCTTTTCTTTTTTCCTTTCAACTAAAATTGTGTGGGCTACTCCCACATATTATACCTTCCATAGCCTTCCCATCATATGGTTGTAATAATGTATTTTCCCATCTTTCTTCTTGTTGTCCTCTTTTCCAAATCTCTCTATTTCATGAGAGATATCCAATTATCCTCCTTCTTCTAGGTAGCAGTCTATCATCTCTTCATCATATATCACCTTACCACTATCATATAATTTATTTTCACATTTTCTTTTTCTCACTTCAACTTCTTTGTTTTTTCTCAATCTCTATCGCATCCAATCTTAGCTTCAATATTTTTTAATTATTAGATAATAAATTTATTAAACCTCTTGTCTCACCATTCATCTCAAAGCAAGATTCTCAAAGGTCTTCTCATGACCCATCTTGTCCTCTTCTTCAAAGACATCTTCGTAGACTCCCAAGTCCCTATATAGTTACAAGTTCTCCTTGCAACAATCTCTCTCACTTCAAGGTATCAACCCTCTATGGTCATAAGTCATCTTTGATACTTGCAACAAATATTCCACATCCACAGCTTTGATTTCCTCCTCAACCCTCTGCAATTGTAGGACTCCACTTGACCTACAAAAAATCTTTTAGAGCCTTGAGACACCCTTCATCATTTCATTTCCTCACAACACACTTTCAATATTTTTAATCTAAATATTTTCCATCAAATTTCTTCTTTCATTGACCTTTTAAATTGTTTCTAGGAAAACATCAACTAATTCAAATGACTTTCCTAGGAAACAAAATAAATTATCACACATTCCAACAAACCCTCTTTCTCTAATATTTTACCATCTCATCACTTTTCTCAACTGATGTATCAAAGAAAATATCTTCCAAATAATAAAATAAACTCCCACACTATTGCAACACATCCCAGAATATGTCACTCCCATTGGGAAATTGGAAAAATCACTATGCGGAGGCGAAGGCTGTATTTATAAGTGTTAAATATGCTATTAGCAAAGGCTACTCCAAAATATGGGTCGAAGGTGATTCCCTAAACATCATTAATTATCTGTGTCCCACTCATTATCCTAGTTGGAATGTGGAACTTATCAAAGATACCATAATCATGTTGCAATCTTGTGAAGAGATTCACATCTCTCACATTTACCGAGAAGGAAACTCGTTGGAAAAAAAAATTCCAACCAGGCTTTTAGTTTAAATGAGTTTCATGCGTGGGAGGAGGGATCAATCCTTCCCAAGAAAGCTAGGAGCTTATTGAGGAATGATGGCATGGGTTGAGATGATGTGGCATTTAATTTCTAGTACCTTCTTCCATTTTGCACACTTTGTGGGTTTCCTTTTGTTCTCTGGCTCTCAGTTGATCAATATTTGCAAGGGCGTTCTTCTTCTAGTGTTGGAAGAAATGGGTGGTGACAAAATAAAAATCGAGCCACATTCTTGTGCGGGCCTTAGGAAGAAAAAGAAGCTATGGAATATACTTTGTCATGGTAATTTCATGCCTTTTTCAAAAAGGTTGCATGGGCATGACCCTAATGCCTTGGCGAAGTTTGTGTCATGTTGGCATAATTGAAATCTTAAGATAAAGGGTCTGGAAGTGGAGGTGAATGAGGAGCTAGTTGCTATAGTAACCTAGATGTTGACAGTTGGCCACAAATTTTTCAAGGACAAGAAGAGTAACAAGGAAGTGATGGTGCAATTCTTCAAAGATGACAAGCAGAAGAAATTGATCAAAATGGATTAAAGTTGGGGTTACGAGTGCAAATCTCTTAAGAAGATTTGGGCGAATATTGTTGAGGTGCTTATGCACTATGTGACTCTATAGGGTAGATTTATTGCTATCCTCAGTCACCACTTCATGCTTCTAAATCATTTCAGGCATGGTTTGTTCATTTCTTTTCCATTTTTTTTGTTAACGTCCATGGAGGTTTCTACTTATGCTCATTTAAAGAATAGTAGGGCTCTTGTCCTCCATGAAGGTCTCATTCTCTTAATCATGAAGCATGTTAAGGCTCTTCTCCCTGCCCCTACCCTTAAGGATAAGGAGAATACTATAGGTGATGTTTCTAGTTCATTGGGCTCGGATACTAGTATGGTAGATGAAGAGGAATGGAACGAAGAGGAAGAGGATGTGTCCCTTGCCCCTGTGACTAATTCTTTGAAGAAGAGGAAGATGGGTAGTTCTAAAATCAATAGGGTAGCCAAATGCCTCGTTCTATCTAATAGTGAGGACACAGAGGTGGGATCGGATGAATCCCCTCCTAGGAATGTGGAGGTGGTTGTTGGCTAGGGTGAAATCGAAGGTGGTGGTAATGAGGAGGGTTTTTAGGATAATGCTTTGGGTATGGAGGACAAGGATAAGCTGAGGAGGTCATCCAAGTGCATTTCCAACCTGAAGAAAAAGGCCTCGAAAGTGTTGGCAAAGGACCCCAAAGTGTTATGTGAGGGCAAGGATTCTAGTGAAAACGCTATGGCTATTGATGACTCCTCGAATCAAGACTCACCCAATGTGGAGTTCAAAGAAGAGAATAAGGTTCAAAATGAGGAGGATACTAAGAAGAAGAGAGATAAACTAGAGCCTCTTAAGATAAATCCCCTGACCAAGGACTTCTCTTACCTCGATGATGATTCTACCTCTATGTTTGAGTTGTTGGCTATGGCTAGGGTTGGGGCCATTGGAAATTTTAAGTTAGCTAAGTGGACTCTTCGGGAGTTTAATAAGATTAACAATAAAATTAGAGGTTTGAAGGAGAATCTAAAGACTATTCTAAAAGGTTTGGTGTCGAACATTCTGATTGACAAAATTGTGGACCTTTAGGGTTCTTTCCTTGACTTCAAATCTCTATGTGAAGATCAATTGGTTGGTTTGGAAGCCAAGGTATTGGGAACGAATGTGGATATAAAAAAGCTTCTTCATGCATGTCACATCTCTATGAAGAATAGTGTGGACTCTTTGGAAGTCCTATTCCGAAAGATAAGTGAGCTCAAGGAGGACCGAGTTTATTTTCTAAGTTAATGAAGAAAGAGCATTTGGTCAAAGGCAAAGGAAAAAAAGGTACAAAAGATGATGACAAGGGTCCTGTTGTTAGAGGGTCGGATGAATGGAAAAAGTCCTTTGAGGCTGAGAAGAACGAGATGTTGGACATGATCGAATTGCACAAAAGCCAGGAGCTTGAGGAGGCCAACACCTTGAGCAGTATGAATTAATGTTTGGTTTTCTTCTTTTTTGTTGTTTGTTTCCTGCTAGGTCACAGTTTTCTTCTTGTTGTTTTCTTGTTTTGTTTCTATTGGGTGTTGTTAGCTTACTATTTTATCTCTCGTTCAACACCCTTTTTTGTCTTGTTTTTTGGCTACTAGTATGATGTTGGTTTCACTCTAAAGTAGTTTTTAAGCAGCATTTTTGTCTTCTATTGTAAAGGGTTTTGGGTCCCTTCAAAACCTGTTTTTCCCATATAATCAAAACACATCCCAGACAATAAAAATAAAATTTACACATATTTACTTAGCAAATCCTCTTGCTCTGATACCATTTGATGCATTCAAAGTCCAAAACCCAAAATGGAAGTGTTGATCTTCACAATCACCACACAAATATCTTATCTATCCAACTAAAAATAATACTCATGGGTAAATAAACAAACCCATAAAATTTTGAAATACAAATCATTAATCATACACATAAGTGCACAGAAAACTATTGACATACCGCTTTTCAAATTTTATTTTGAATATTGAAACATCTTCCAATTTCTCTAAAAACTTGTACATTATGATTTCTCTACAATTGGGTGTTGGAATCATCCTCTCCATTCTATTGTAAATTGATTTCCAAACACCATATCATGTGTGGCAATATTCTAGAGGCATTTTCTTGAATGTAAGTTCTCCTAAATGCATTGATTATTCCACTCCTCTCGTGACTTTTACAATTCCACAATTTCCACTACTCTTCAATTTGGAATACATAATGAATGTGCAATAGTATATGGGAATTAAACAATTTCAAGGGGGGGAATTTATATGTACATATTAATGGCAGCCCAAGACTTGGGTGTTGCACTTTTCCTTTTCGAGCATTTAAATAATTTTAGAAAATGTCTTTTAAACCATTTTTATGCTCAATTTACAAAAGACTTTGCAAATATAAAATAAATTCCTCCTATACCTTTGTTCCCTTCGAGATATTAAAATTGAGATCATAAAATTCCCAACAAGACCAATAATTTGAACAAAATCCAATTATGTTGAATTCAGTGCTCGAGGAATACCTACAATTTTATTGAAAACCAAACAAAGAAAAGGTTAGAAATGAAAATATTCTTGGTGATGAAATATTGCTCAACCCCCTAGATGTCCCAACATCAAATTTTGTGGCACATGAGATGAAACTTGGTTAGGGGATTCACCTCTTCATGATGTTTCAAATTAGGAGATAATCTTTCATTAGTTGATGAAATTTTATCCAATGATATGAGGTTTTTCCATCCTAAAATGTCTTGATTGTATTCATGGATAGTCTATTAAACATGTATTCCATCCCTTATTTCTCATCATTCGTCTCTTTCTTTTCCCTTTAGAATCCAACACTCTTACCGAATTATCCAATTATTAAACACTTAATTATAGAGGTTTTAGCTTAGTAAATGGGATTAATAAACCCTAAAAATAATCATTAATTGTAATCCTTAATTTTGATCATTTAGGTTCAAAATACGGTTGAAATTTTTAAAAAACAATAGTAGAGCACACCTTCTTCCATGCTCTAACTATTTAATGACTCCTCAAATTTATTAGGTATTAATTTGATTTATTGAGATGGTTATTTATTTTATTTGATGTGTCTTTATAATTGAGGAACACAATTATCATATATCCCTCTATTTGTAAAATATCAATATTCTCCATATTCACAAAATTCTCTTTCTTAGCAATAACACTCCTAGTGCACTCAACTATAATAAAATGTGCCTTTGGTGAATTGTTCTAAAAAATCTCACTATCCTTCCTCACTATTATTATTATCAAGCCTCTTGGCATGCTCCAAATTGGCTCCCTTCGCCTTTTCCATTCTCTCATGGTATCTCTCTTCACTTTCCTAAACTTTTTTTCATTTTTTTGCTCCATGTTCATTTCTATAGCCATCTTAATCTCTTCTACAATCTCTCTTAACATCTTAACTATCTCATTTTTCCATGGGTTTTTTATTTGGAATTTCATTAATCCTTTTATTCATCCCTAATTACTCTATCCAAGCTCTCCTTTAGCAATTACATCTCTTCAAGACCCCCCTAACATTCATCATCCTCTAGGTGTGTAAGCCTTCTCACAGGATAAAACCTAGTATTTTATTATTAATTTTTTTCTTATTGTAAAATATTCCTTTTGAGTTATATCCTTTTACCTCTTACAAGGGTGGTAACAATGGAACCAAAATGTTCATGGAAGAGGGGACACAAAATGAAGATATGTGCATGTGTTCTTCAAAGTTGTAGATTATACCTCAATGTAAATAGGAAATAGGAAGATTAGAATCAATGTAGTAGATTACAATGAAGTGCAATAGAATACAAAGAAAAAAATTCAAATTTTATACACATATCTATTCATCACATTCATATAATAATTTATGTAAAGAATAATACATGTTCATTATCTATATAACATGAATATTTCATTACATTTTAATCTCTTATTTATATCCCTCTTACTTGCAATATCTTTTACTTATTCTCTTACTCATCCTTATCCTTGTTCCTATTTATATACATATCTCATCTCTTCACCTACTTGTCTTATATTTATTTCCTCTTCTCTCTTCTACTCTACCTGATATATTCATATTGTTACATATAGGGACATGTCCCTCTTTCTTGTTATATCCTTAGTTCTATCATAGGTCAATTGTAAGTGCCAGATTTGATTTGCATTGAATTTAGCCTTGTCCATCTTACTTGTTATATTGCATGGCTTTGTCATGCAAATATATGTTATACTGTCTTTCCCATTAAACCTTCATCTTTTTCTTTTTTATCATACTCTATAAAATTTTGAAATAACCATCATTTTTTTTTTCATGATAAGTTATTCAGTCATTAAGGCTAAAGTTTTGTTTTAATGACTACTATTAGCTAATTGCAGTTAAGAGATGGTTATTAGTAATTGAGTGGCTCATGGTGATTCATAAATGAGTGAGTATCATGATGTTATCATTAAATGACTATGGGATGGAGAAGAAACCTAATAGAGTAATTAATAAAAAAATTTGTGGTCTCCACTTCCATAAAGCTAATCAAACAAAACTTGATGCTAACTAAATGTGGCTATTGCAAATAGCCAAATACTTAAATAATGAAAAATTAGTTGGCACAGTTATGTTGTATATCAGACATTCTTTTATTTTCCAAGAATCCAAAGATAGTTATTTCATTTCTACTATATAAATTAAGTAGAGTAGATATTTTTTAGAATATTTTTTTATTTTTTATTGGTAGGTAAACACTTTTGACTAGAGCTATGAACTAATGAGGCCACATTTGGGGGACCTCATCCCCATCATTCATCATCTCCTATCTCCCTTCTTCTTCTCCTCCTCTCCACTACTCATTGCTTCTCGTCTCCTCCTCCTCTCCTCCCTACTTCTCTTCCACCTCCTACCCTCATCTCCTCTTTTATTTCTCTCCTTTTTCACTTCTACTATAGCTCTTCTTTCACCCACGCATCTCATCCTCCTCCCTCCTTCCACCATACTTCTCCCCTACCTTCTCCCCAAACCGTCAACACCAACTACCACCTCCACCACCCTAATAGTTGCTCTGTTAATCTTGCTGTCAAAACTCCTGTCACCTATCCTCACCACAAACTCTGTGTGCTCCTTCCTCCACTGCAGATCCTTCCATGTCTATCCACCATACACTGTTGGTGCCCTTCATGTGTACACTGTAAAACACCACCATAACTGTCACCAACACAATCCCCACCACCTTCCATCATTCGTTCCACCTCTCACACTCTATGGCACACGAACTCTTGAGGCAATGTTTACCAGTGTCATGCAACAAATGTTTCACTACAGGGTCATCCCAAATTTTTATGATATTAAAATATATATACATGAATTAAAATACATATATAATATTTCAAGATTTTTGTTTTTGGTAGGTAAATTCTTTTGACTTGAGCTATGAACCAGTGAGGCCACATTTGGGGGACCTCATTGTTTTCCTATAAAATGTAATTCAAGTACTATGTACTACTGGAAAACTAAGTCATGTGCAAAACATAGAACAGAATAATAGAATAGAAATATATCATGTTTTAACACCAGAAACTTTATTCATCATTAGGAATATTACCATGTACAATCACAAAGTATCAACAGTGCTTATCAGTATAACCATCGGCACATAACTATCTCCCGACTACCACAACAGACTACATATAATGTTCGGCAGTAGTTAGATAACCAACCGACACGATGTTTCATAACAACATTATCATTAATCAGGACTTGATTACCCAAAAGTACATGACATGTATTATTCTTACTTAACTATAATTTTATTAGCAATTTGGCCGACTACGGCTGACTACAACAAAGTAAAGATATACTACTTACACTCATCTGGGCGTCATTCATCCTCTCCTATCTCCCTTCTTCTTCTCCTCCTTCTCTCCACTCCTCCTCCTTGTTTCCCATCTCCTCCTCCTCTCCTCTCATTTCCTTTTTTTCTCTCCTCCTTTCTTCCCTACTTCTCCTCCACCTCATACCCTCGTCTCCTCTTTTATTTCTCTCTTCCATCTCTTCTCCTCTAGCTCTTCTTTCACCCTTGCATCTCATCCTCCTCCATCCTTCCATTGTACTTCAAGATTTATTATAGATAAATAAAATAAAATCTAATGGGACAAGAGAAGATCTTAGCAAAATAAAATCTCATGGGTGTGTGGGAAAGAATAAATGGCCATGAAAAATTCATGGCCCAAGAGAAAAGGGAATGGCATAGCTTGTATAATGTCTTGCTTCCAATTCAACAACCAAATCTAAATTATTGATCAATAAAGGTTCTAACAAATAGAAAGAGATTCTTGCTCAAACAAGTGATTTAAATAACATGTAGCTATTTCTTCCTTGAATGAAATTCTAACCATTTGATGGGTATGAAATCAGATGGTGAGAACTCAAAATATAAATAGAATTAGAAAAGTTAACACAGAAAACTAGAATTTTTTTAGGGAGTGAGAAAATTCTAACAAAGATGAGTAAATTTAATATTTGAATTTTCAACTAATTCTTATTATAATTATATATATAATAACATAAGATTAAAGTGAGCTAATAAATGTCATCAAATATCAAAATGTCGTATTAATCTAATGTGGGTTGTAGCATTCATGACTAAAGAATAAATTTGTTTGTATAACTTTTTATTTATTATAAGTTTATAAACCACATGCAATTATCCTTCATGAAATTACAAAAACTTTCGAAACATCCACATGAACAAAAAGATATTTATAAAGGAAAAAAAGGAAAAGGAAGAGAATTGATAGAGCAAAATATAGGTCATTAAAAGTTCAACAAATTTGGGTAAACTATTTTTTCATAATTGTTGTTGTAGCACACTTGTGTTTATATACAATAAAACTTTAACTCAAATCTATGTCAAAATAAAAATTTATGACTAAAATTTTTAATTCTTGAATCTTTTTAAAATTGTTAATACAAAGAAAATGATTATTTTTATACAACTCTATTACAAAACAAGTACAATATTTACATAAGACAAACATTCAAGAATAATTTGAAAGTGATCATCCATATTACCGATAAAATCAAAAAAATGAAAAACTAAACTATTAAAAATCTTTAATAACTATGATTTTGACAACTAATCTTGGAAAACTAACCCAAATGAACCTTGGCAAATCCATTAAGAGTCTAAGTACAAATTTTATAATAGCATATATGAATGCTAGGTAATTTTATAATTTTATGGTAAATATGACCTCAATAATGATGGAATTTTAATGGTAATACATGACCTAAAACTAAATGAGTATAGTAAATCTTGAGTGATTCAACACAAATCACAAATAGATTGATGTGGGAAAATAGTCTAATGTGAAATCTAATAGATAATGGTGTAATGATTCACTAGTAATATTTTAAATTGTGATAAATTTATAGCAATATGATTCCCTTATGATACATCATAATGAACAAAATTTAAGGGACCAATTTGAAATCTTTCACAATTGGTGAAGATTCATCATGAAAATAATCATTGGTTAAATAGGTTAGAAAGTATTCTTTGGATTTAATCATTATCTTTTACGTTAGTGAATAGTTGGTACCATCATCTCTCTTGTACCCTTGCTTAAGAAAATTAACCTAAGAGTAATGTTAATTTGTGATATGATAATGTTTGTTATGCTTTGGAAGAGGAAAGAATGTCTTGTTATAGTTCATTTTCTTATAATTAAGAAATGAGTATCCTTGTGAATTTAATTAAAATAATTAATTATTGAAGAGAATTAAATGGTTTTCTCTATCTCGGTGTTTGTGGTAGAGCTGCACTATGATGTGTGGCATTCCTTAATAGATGAAGATGATGTCATCTCTTTACTTGTAATTAACATATATGTATATTTTGCACATGTAGGTTGTGTGTGTGTTTCTTGTCATATGTGATGACACACTAGCATGTTCATGTATGTTATTCACTAATTGTGATGCAAATAGAAAAAAATTGTTAGCCTTGTTGCATTGAGTCAATCAAATCCCAAAGGTCCAAAACATAAGGGAAAAAGGAATGGATATGCAATTTTCGCAATTACACTACAAAATAATTCTCGTTAACATGAGTTCTCGTTACTTCACCTACCTATCATGGCCTAAAGCTTTCTTTAGAGAAAGGCTTTAGAAAAATATGGTTGAAGGTTGATTTGTTAAATATTGTTGATTTCCTTAAGATGGTTAAACCTTCTTCTTGGATGATTGATAATATTATAAAGGACTCTATTTCTATCCTTAACTCATTTGAGGAGTTTCATGTCTCTCATCTTTATCATGAAGCTAATGGGTTGGTGGGTTACCTAGCAAAAATTGGGGCCTCATCATTTCCTAAGTGATGGGATTCACATAACATTATTCCTATTGAAATTCAAAATCTCATCAAACATGATCAAAAATTACAAGATGGTAGGAGTATTAGGACCTAAAAGGGCTTGCTCATTACATAATATTTCCCCCATTAAGATGAAAAGACAAGTATAGTTCAGCTCTTGTCCAGATAATGATGGTGGAGCTTATGACAGAATTTCATAAGTAAAGGCTATGATAACATATAGTCCTTATTTTATCAGTATAGCATGGATTATGGGTGTTTGTTTCTACCTCTTTCTATGTTTCTAGATTTTTTCCTTGTGTTCAAGATAGTTCTGGGTGAGTTTGGCATTGAGGTGTGCATAATCGATCATGGGGGGTGACCGATGTAGAGTGGAGCTCGTAACATGTGAGGAGACTAAGAGAATGAGCTAGTTTGGGATATCTTGGATAAAGGAGGGGTTGCCCCTTACATTCAAAGACTTCATTGGTTTGATTCCCAAATCTCACAAGTGTTCGTCAATAGCTAGAGTAGCAAAGTATTGAAAGTCTAAATGGCATGGAATTTAACATCACGGAGGACTTCATAGCTAATATTATTGGTTTATCTTCTAAAGATGGGAAATTTTATAGAGAACGGTCAGCATCAAAATTGGCCTTGAGGATTTTATTTAAATGAAAGGAAAAGGACGGGCTAAAGAAATTGGCATGTAGAGGCTATGACAGACACTCCATCAAACCTATTTGGGGGGATGTGGTCATTGTGATAATGAGGTATCTCACTCTTGATGGAAGATTATTTGCAATCTATGACTTTCATTTTATGCTTTCTCATCATTTTAGACATAGAAAATTGGTATCTTTCCCATACTATTTGCTACTTTTGTTGGAGAATGGGATCAATGAATTCAAAAAAAGAAAAAAAGAAAAACCTAGCAATCCTTTTCTACATGAAGGGTTAATATTATTGATAATGGAATATGCAAAAGCATATAATGTGCCTGAAGCTCTTAAATTGGCCAAAGCCTACATGGTTAAGGATGTATCCTCATGTTATGAGACTGGTAATGACTTTGATGACAAGGATTGGGTGAACGAAGGGTCGGATTCTTTGCAGTTTATTCTGACCCATGGAAGGAGTTTGATAAATAGCCTAGGAAACAGTATAAGAAGGATGCTCTACCCTCCTTGTCAGGGGGCTACCAGGTGGATATGGAAGATGATGTGACTCCTTTTGTTGTTGCTAAGATTAAAGGTAAGAAATCCCAAGTTGTTAATCCTGCAATGGTTTCTTCAAGAAAGAAAGGGGGCTAGAGTTCCAAAACAAAGGAGCCATCTAATCCTCCTAATGTTAAAAGGAAAATTTTGATGGTGGAAGGTACTAAAGGGGTCAAGGGAAAGGGCTTTGTGGTGAAGAAAAACTAGAAGAGTGGTATGGTTGAGAGCTAGGAGGTTATTACAGTAGTTGAGGTAGTGAATGACAAGGAGAAGGATCAAGGTGTTTTTGAGTTGTGGGAGAGAATCTTGAGAAGCTGATGGAACTGGAAGAGGATTTTCAAGTGAATAGGGATGGTAAGGAAAGGGTGGATTTAGATAAATCCCCCATTATTGTTGAGAAAAGGACCATGAACACTTTAAGTACTATGGACAAAGGTAACTTTGGTAAAATTTATACTCAAGGTGACATACACCAGGAGGTTCAACCTAAGGAATCGGATAACTTACCGGATGAGATTATCAATTT
>VDFB02203401.1:0-18291 GCA_007258455.2 Sequoia sempervirens
TCTCTCAGGTCTCTCTCTCTCTCTCTCCCTCTCTCTCTCCCATTCTTCTTATCTCCCTTCCCCCTCCTAAACTCTCTACCCTCTATCTCTCTCCCTTTCCCTCTACCCTCCACTCTCTCTCTCTCTCTCTTGCCCAACCTCCACCTCCTAATTAATGTTAGGTCTATGTATGCACAAATCGAATATCCGATTTGAATCAGATATCCAATTTGTAGCACAAAAATCCTACCATTAGAGAGCATTATAAAATGGTTTTCTTTTAAAAAAAAATCATATCAGATATCGGATTTAGTCGAATATCCAATTTGTGGGCCATACCAAAACCCCATATGGCCCATTTTTTGCATTCCAACGGACCCTACATTCTTTTTGTAGGCTTTGCAGGCGACAAACGTGCAGTTTCAAACAGGAAGAGACAAAGATCAACTTTTTGGAGCATCTTGTACTAAAATTTGTCATAAACAATGATTTTTCAACATCTTTTATGAGGTATAATGGGGAGCAGCAGTCGTTGGAATTATAAACGTAAGAGAAAGCTTACAAAAGAACAAATTGAAGCATATAGACAAAAAGATAAAGAAGGTCATAGGAAGAGAAGACAAGGTATGTTAAATATTGGTGAATCTGAGCCCTATGGTCTTTCAAGTGAAGAGGAAATTGAATATGTACAAGGTGAAAATGTTGAACATGATATTGAAATTGGGAATGAAAATGTTCAAATTGATACTCAAAATGTTCAAGCTAAAAACGTTGGAATTGAAGAGGTTGAACATGATATTCAAATTGGGAATGAAAATATTGAAATTTATAATGAAAATGTTCAAGGTGAAAATGTTGGATTTGAAGATGTTGAATATGATACTAAAATTGGGAATGAAATTATTCAAATTGAAGGTGAAAATGTTGGAATTGATGTTGAACATAATATTGAACTAAGTGTAAATTGTGTTTCACCAGATTACATGAGAAATGAAGAACCTTATGTGGAAAAAAGACATATTCCAAACTCAAGACCTTCAAGAACCCCTAAATGGTCACTTGAAATTGATGAGAGCATTATAAACAATTTTGAAGGCAAGAGGTCAACACAAACCGTTCGGTTGTGGGCTAGAAGACTTTTCATACAATATTTTAACAATAAGACATCGACCGAGAAATGCCAACTTTATGTACAATTGCTAAAGATGCATAAGATGAGACCTTTGCTTGCCAAATTGAAGATTCGTGTGAACAAGAAGACCTAAAAAAATTCTATTATTGTCAAAAATATTTTTAATGCTCTCAAGTCTATTGGGAAAAATAACAAGGAAAAAGATAAGAGAGCTACTCGGAGAGTCATTACAACCGCCCTAGTAAGCCATCAATTGAAAAAGGCTCGCTTTATGAGACAAACTTGTATTTATTTTGACATAAATTGTAAAACTTTGGATAGAGCACTGGTAAGAAGAGAAAGAATAGATGATCCTATTCAAAATGATACATGGGCTTTTTCTGGGAGGCTTCCATGTGTTGATAAAAAGTTAACCGATAATGTAAAGTAGGTAATTCAACAATTTTGGCATGATAAATCTAGAGTATCACCCAATGCAAAGGATGTTTTAAAGTTAAGGATTGGCAATCGAGACCATACACCACATCCTAAACATTTCTTGGAATCAAGCCAAACAATGTTGTTTAAAAAAATTATTGAAACACATCCAAATATGGAAATCTCGCAAAGGACTTTTAAAGGTTTGAAGCCATTTTATTGTGCGCCTCTTAAAATTCGTAATACTTGTTGTTGCAAATACCATGTGGAGTTTTCAATGTACCATGAAATATTATGCTATATCCGTTCTACTTTGCATACTAATGAAATGTTGCAAGAGTGTGGTGCAATGCATCTTCCGAAATCATCAAAGGACTTGCTAGATCTTTTTTTATGTTCTAGAGATGATGGTTGATTTTTCTATAGAAATGATTGTTTAAATGCAAAGTGCTCACAATGTGGTGGCTTGTCAAAGTTTGTTCAATGTTTTCATGAGGGTTTCGAACATGAATTTGGAAAGAATCTTGTTGAGAAAAAGAGATATGAGATAGTCAAATATACTTTGTAGAGTGGAGGTGAAGGTTCTAGATGCGAGTTGGTTACAAAAGAATGCAGTGTTGCTGATTTTATTTCAGATTTTAAGGACAATCTTTTCTACAAGTATGCAAGGCATAGTCATAGGTCTCAGTGGCTGGATCAACAATTCAAAATGTGTAAGGACTCTTTTTCGATTGGCACTATTATATCAGTGGTTGATTTTGCAGAAAACTACACATTACAACCACAAAACGAGGTACAATCTCAATATTAAAATTCCATTCAGATTGCTATATTTGTCCACATAACATTTAGACATACACTTGATAGTACAAAGGAGGATCGAAAGATAATCAGAGAGTATCATTTTTATATGAGTGATGATAGATCTCACTCATCCGAGTATGTCCAACATTGTTTCAAGAATTTTTTTGAGTTCTTGTAGGAGCATGATATAGCACTAGGTCGACATCTTATTTGGTCAGATAACTGCACAGAGCAATTCAAGAATGCTCATATGTTTTATTGGTTGAGTAGAATGCATGTAGAGAGGGGTGTACCTCATGTTTGGAGTTTTTTTGAAGCTGGGCATGGGAAAGGGGAGCATGATGGAGCAGGTGCATATATAAAGAGAGCTCTAGTTAAAGAGCAATTGAAGATTTCAGGAGCAAAATTTAGTGATGTGTGTTCTATTGTTGATTGGTGTAGTTCATCATTGTCATAGGGAGGGACACTTGATTCAATAGTGCATAGATTCTTTTGGTTGGTTGAGTAGGGTACAGTGGGAGGCAGATTGGATTGTCATACAATCAAAGATTCTTCAAAGATGCATTCATTTTGAAGTTCAGATGCAAGCACATGGACCATTTGGACACGAGAGTTGGCTTGTTTTTGTCAAAGTTGTATTCAGTGCGAGTGGGATCAATGTGAGTCAAGTGAGTGGGTGGATACATGGGTACCACAGTATCTAACTCCTTTATCTCAAACAATATCCATGACAAATGACACAATGGAAAGTTTAGTTGATTACGACTTACTTTTAGATCTACTATAGCTAGGACATATTTTTGCAGTTGTTGCACCGCAGGGGAATGAAGAGAGATTAGACTATTGGTTGGTTTGATGTGTGTAGATAAAGCATAAGCTAACACAAACGATGGAAGATGATGATGGGTTCATGTATCCTACAGGTTCAGTTGTGGTTGTAGGAACTTGGTTGCGAACATATATGGTTAGAAAGAATGGCATACCTGCATTTGAAGACTACGAGAAACACAAAACCATTCTCATGTATTTGCACCTTGTTATAGAAAAAAAATTTGAGTTGTTGAAGCATCATGCCAGACCAAAGACAAAACAACTATGGAAACTTAGGAATGTTGATCATGAAGCAATATTGGATACTCTTAAGCAAAGAGATGACCCTTCAGGCACACTTGAATAACATTTTCAAGAATGGAAGGGACAATGCTTAGGTTCATTATGCTTAAGTTCATTAAGTTCATTATGCATCATCAATTAGGTCATTTATAGTTTAATATAGATTGGTTATTCTAAGCATCTTTTATATTGTGACAATATAGATTTCTCATTTGAAAAAATTTATGATATTTTTGGCACAATTGATCATGGACCTGCTGCAACAATATCCAACTTTGATCCTTTCAGAGAGGTATGCGACAGATTAAAATAATATAGATTGGTTATTCTAAGCGTCTTTTATAGTTTGCATTACCATCTCATCATCAATTAGGTCATTTAGATTAATATAGATTGGTTATTCTAAACATTTTGTCTAGTTTGCATTACCAATTCATCATCATTCAAGTTGTTTAGATTAATATAGATTTGTTAGTCTACGCATCTTTTCTATTGTGACAATATAGATTTCTCATTTGACAACTTTTGCGATATTTTTGGCACGATTGATCATGGACCTGCGACAACAATAGCCTGCTTTGATCCTTTCGAAGAGGTATGCGACAGATTACAATAATATAGATTGGTTATTCTAAGTGTCTTTTATAGTTTTCATTACAATTTCATATTCAATTAGGTCATTTAGAATAATATAGATTGGTTATTCTAAGCATCTTTTATAGTTTTCATTACAATTTCATATTCAATTAGGTCATTTAGAATAATATAGATTGGTTATTCTAAGCATCTTTTATAGTTTGCATTACCAATTCATCATCATTCAGGTTGTTTAGATTAATATAGATTTGTTAGTCTAAACATCTTTTCTATTGTGACAATATAGATTTCTCATTTGACAACTTTTGCAATATTTTTGGCATAATTGATCATGGACCTGCTACAACAATAGCCAGCTCTGATCCAATCGAAGAGGTATGCAACATATTACAGTAATATAGATTTGTTATTTTAAGCATCTTTTATTCTAAGCATCTTTTCTATTGTATGTAGTTTAACTGCTACCTTGATGGTTTGTATAGGTACTTGTCAGTCCAGAACGTGAACATACTACTCTTGTGGAAGACTGTTGTTGGTGTAATTAATTATTAATTACACTTTGCATAAATTTACTTAGGTAATTATTTATTTCCTACGTTAATTAGTTATCATCCTTATCTTATTGAGCTAGCTTTTTGCTCAAGCTAAGATTAGGGTTTTGCATGCTTGCTTTTATAAGCAAGCCTCTCCTCTTGTATTATTGTACTTCGAATATATCATTTTGTATGTTTTTATGCAAACTCTCTGCCTTTTCTGTTTTTCTCTTCTGTGGAAGGTTATTTCCTGGTTTGCATTTCAGATCTTGGTTTTTAACATGGTATCAGAGCCTTGATTTGCAGCCCCTTCTCAGATTTTTGAGAAAATCATTGCAAAGTTCGTTCGAGGTCCCCCAAGGTTTTTCTCCTTGATATATTTATGCAGCGTTTTGGATCAAATCGAGTTTTTCCATTTGATTCAGAGCACTGGAAAAGATTGAGGTTTGATAAAAGCCATTTTTCATTGGAGCCATTTTTAGTTTTGCTTCATAAATCCAACTTTCACTTAGTTGTAGGAAAAACGATTTTTGGGTTTTGTAACCAAGGTCGAAATCTGATCTGGGTATCTTTTCATTTTTTGATTTCTTTCATGGATCTGAAGAAAATAGCTGCACAAAAACCGTCATGCGTCATTTTTTTCTCCTGGCTAAAAGTTTAAAAAATTTATTTCTTCATCTTCTACTTGCTAGATCAAAAAATGATTTATGGGTTTTATTTTCAGCTTCAAAATTTTTTTGGGTTTCTATTTTTGTCTAGTCATTATAAACAAATTTTTCAGAAATCAAATTTGAAGATTTTTCATCATGGAGGCAGATGTGTACCTTGGTTTGTGCATGCACTCATTTTTTTTGTTTTCATACACTAGGTTTGCATTTCTCCTTTTACAATAATTGGGTATTGTAATAAATGAACTGAAATAAAGTTCCATCAGGGGGGTTTCTTGCATAATAAATCTGATTAGAGTGTGCATGCACTTTGATCTCCATATCCATTTTGTTTTGATGGCAACTCGCATGGGTTATCTGGTCTCCTTGTTCTTTTGGCCACTTTTTTGCTCTTGCTTGACACATATCAGATTCACATTCAATTCACACTTTAGATTGAGAGCCTATGGTTAATGATCCACATTGGATCCATCTCAGTTTGAGGGCCATGTTTTTATGGTTAATGTTCCAGAGTCTTCATGGTACTCCTTCCCATGGAAGAGTTTTAGGTATAGTTTGGCATCAACATCGAGATACATGACTTCTAGATTATGTCATCATCTCATCTCCTATTGCTTCAAAGATTCCAGGGTTGTTCCAGTTTGTGAGTTTTCCAGTGTTCTGTGGCATCAGGTCTGTTGTTGCTTTATCATGATTCCTTAAGTCAATCAATGACTCTCATATGGTTTCAGTAGCAAACAAAATTATCTTTCCTTGCTTGCTAGTTTCAGGTTCCAGTGTTACTCCACAGTGTTTTTCCAATGCTTCTTTGCAGCATGTCATCTCATTGTAGGGGGTTTTGTCCCACTGGGTTTTCCTTCTCTACCTCATACTTGCATTTGTACATGAGTACCTGATTAGGCCTTATTGTCGGGACTCATCTTTGCATAATAATCTGCTTCTCCCTAAGTTGCACTTATGGGGGGTGTTGGTGTAATTAATTATTAATTACACTTTGTATAAATTTACTTAGGTAATTATTTATTTCCTAGGTTAATTAGTTATCATCTTTATCTTATTGAGCTAGCTTTTTGCTCAAGCTAAGATTAGGGTTTTGCATGCTTGCTTTTATAAGCAAGCCTCTTCTCTTGTATTATTATACTTCGAATATATCATTTTGCATGTTTTTATGCAAACTCTCTACCCTTTCTATTTTTCTCTTCTGTGGAAGGTTATTTCCTGGTTTTCATTTCAGATCTTGGTTTCTAACAACTGTGCCCTGAATGCCTCCAATAGGAAAATTTTGTAAAATTTGAATTTTGAAATGTGAAACAATGTAAAAAGGTCATAACTGTGTATGGGCATCATTTATATCCAGGTGTATGCTTTGTTACTGTTATTAGGACAATTCTATAATAACTTATTGTAATTAATCGAGCTACAACCAGAGGTTTTCTTCCTAGTTCTTTCCTACCAGTATGCTCATTTGAACCAAGTTTTGTAATATCTCCTATTTATATATAATAAATTACAGTGACTTGCCACTTTTTCCAAAAAAAATGTAAAAAGGTCATGTGAAGGTCATTTCCAATGTAATTGAGTCTTTGATCTAGCAAAGTGGAAACAAGATATTTGGGTGTGCACAATGTTCAAGTTGATTGGGTAAGAGTTTTCTAATGCAAGAGCTAGGTGGCTTTAAACAACACAATTACAATTAAAATGACGTTGTTAGAACCTGCACAAGCTTGATCCAACCTTAAATCTTGTTGCCCCCACATTTCATTAACGTTACCATGTTGTAACTCACCAACTCAACTATAGACGTATATGGGTGCAAAAGAGGATCATCCATAGTGTAAACGTACCCATTTGAATGTTTTGGAATAGTCTATTTGGTCGTACAAGTTGCGGAATGAAAGCTGCACCACTTTGCAACTTTACACTACTTGCATCTGGCAACTTTTCCCTCCACTGAAAAGTCATCACCACAAGAAAACGCCTCCAAGATAGAAAAAATGAGAGAGGTTTTTGTAGATGGTCCCAACATGATCCCATAGCCTCGAACGGAGATTCTGTAAGCCTCGCGGTCTCCGATAAATAGCCCTTCAAATATTGTTGTCTTTTAGCACTTTGGACTCTTAAGAGAAATCGTCGGTCCAATGTAGCTTGGAGTCATTCGGTGTATTTGGGTGCAAAAGAGGACCATCCCTAGCATAAACGAACCCATCCAGACGTGTTGGAATAGTCTGTTTGGTCGTACGAGTTGCGGAATGAAAGTTGCACCACTTTGCAACTTTACACTGCTTGCATCTAACAACTTTTCCCTCCACTAAAAAGTCATCAGCATAGGAAAACACCTCTGAGATAGCAAAAACTGAGAGAGGTTTTTGTATATGGCCCAACACGATCCCATAGGCTCAAACGGAGAGTCTGTAAGCATCACGGTCTCCAAGAAATAGCCCTTCAAAAATTGTTGCCTTTTAGCACTTTGGACTCTTAAGGAAAATTGTCAGTCCAATGTAGCTCAGAGTGATTCAGTGTATTTGGGTGCAAAAGAGGACCATCCCTAGCATAAACGTACCCATACGGACATGTTGGAATAGTATGTTTGGTCCTACGAGTTGCGGAATGGAATTTGCACCACTTTGCAACTTTACACTACTTGCATCTAACAACTTTTCCCTCCACTGAAAAGTCATCACCACAGGAAAACGCCTCTGAGATAGAAAAAATCGAGAGATATTTTCGTAGATGGTCCCAACATGATCCCATAGCCTTGGATGAAGATTTTGTAAGCCTCACGGTCTCCGAGAAATAGCCCTTCAAAGATTGTTGTCTTTTAGCACTTTGCACTCTTAAGGAAAATCGTCTGTCCAATATAGTTCAGAGTGATTTAGCGTATTTGGGTGCAAAAGAGGACCATCCCTAGCGTAAACGTACCCATCCGGATGTGTTGGAACAGTCTGTTTGGTCGTACAAGTTGCGGAATGAAAGTTGTACCACTTTGCAACTTTACACTGCTTGCATCTGACAACTTTTTCCTCCACTGAAAAATTATCACCATAGGAAAATGCCTCCAAGATAGCAAAAAATGAGAGAGATTTTTGTAGATGGTCCCAACACGATCCCATAGCCTCAAACAAAGAGTCTGTAAGAATCACGGTCTCCGAGAAATAGCCCTTCAAAGATTGGTGTCTTTTAGCACTTTGGACTCTTAAGGGAAATCATCGGTCCAATGTAGCTCAAAGCGATTTGGTGTATTTGGGTGCAAAAGAGGACCATTCCTAGCGTAAATGTACCCATCCGGACGTGTTGGAATAGTCCATTTGGTCATACGAGTTGTGAAATGAAAGTTGCACCACTTTTCAACTTTACACTGCTTGCATCTGGCAACTTTTCCCTCCATTTAAAAGTCATCACCACAGGAAAACACCTCCGAGATAGCAAAAAATGAAAGAGGTTTTTGTAGATGGTCTCAACACGGTCCCATAACATTGAATGGAGAGTCTGTAAGCATCACGGTCTCCAAGAAATAACCCTTCAAAGATTGCTTCATTTTGGCACTTTGGACTCTTAAGGGAAACTAGTGGGCAACAGAGTTAACTTCTTCACAAACTTGGTTTGAAGTAATTTCATTCTTTTTTGTGCATTTAAGAGACATTTTGACTGGAGGTCAGTCTATGAGCCCTGTTCCAAGGGTTTGAGTGCATTTAAAATGGATTTTTAAGCCTTCCACCCTAAAAGTGACCTTTAAATAACTTCAAACACCTTAACTACCTCATTCTTATTCATTTGTTTGCAAACAAGCATTTTCATTCCAAGAGGCTGAGCTTTCATTTTTGTTTGTTGGATTGAAAGTGGACCATGACACAACTTTCTTTTTTCAAAAATTGTTCAGCATCATTGAACTAAGAATTTATCACACATCTGCAGCGAAATAGAGGTTTACTACAAACTAAAACACATTACACTTCAGTTCTCACTGACTTGATGTACTCTCCAACATCTCTCTTCTCTCATGTGGAGAATTAGAACTACTTGGCCATGGTTTTGCATCATTAAGGAAGTTTTTCTCTTTTTGACAATGTCAAAAGCATGGCTGCATACAGATTAGGCAAAAGACTCTTCCTTTTAGATTAACAATGCATGGAAGATTCAAAAAGTATCCTTGATATTACAAAAAGGTATGTGTTGATACACTTCGCGTGAACAAGAAGACCCTAAAAGTGACCTCTAAATCACTTCAAACACCTTAACTACCTCATTCTTATTCATTTGTTTTGCAAACAAGCATTTTCATTCCAAGAGGCCGAGCTTTCATTTTTTCTTTCAAAGAAAAGTCTTCCTATGCCACTGTTACACTGCACAGGTAAACCAGATTTTGTATTGTGGACCTATATTAAGCTACCACTCTCAAGACCAATGTAACAATGATACAAAATAATGTTTGAGACTACAAGAAGACATCAAAATGGCTAGTGTACTAAAAAAATTCTTATGATTTTTGAAGAACGCTGATAACTCTACTTAGTTGTCTTCTTTTTTCAATATCATACAAATTGAACCACGGCATCAATAGACTCGTATATCAAGCTACCACAATTCAAGTTTCAACGATGAATATTTATCATGCATGTTTTAAATGACATTCAAGTTTATGGTGGGCTTTTTTTTTATATGATGTTATGTGATATTCTAATCCTAATTCATGCTTCTAGGCTGCATATATATATATAATTTTTACATGTTTTCTCCATTGTTCAACCCCTACACAGCAAGTAAATGGTTGCATAGCGTGTGGAATGAGGGGGCAGCAGCCCTGAGACCCCTATAAAGTTTGTTTGAGTGCATTTAAAATGAAGTTTTAAGCCTTGCACCCTAAAAGTGACCTCTAAATAACTTCAAACACCTTAACTACCTCATTCTTATTCATTTTTTTTGCAAACAAGAATTTTCATTCCAAGAGGCTGAGCTTTCATTTTTGCTTGTTGGATTGAAAGCGGACTGTGACACAACTTTCTTTTTTCAAAAATTGTTCAGTATCATTGAACTAAGAATTTATCACACATCTGCAGAGAAACAGAGGAGTAATACAAACTAAAACACATTACACTTTGGTTCTCATTGACTTGATGTACTCTCCAACATCTCTCTTCTCTCATGTGGAGAGTTAGAACTACTTGGCCATGCCTTTGCATCATTAGGGAAGTTTTGTTCTTTTTGACAATGTCAAAAGCATGGCTGCATACAGATTAGGAAAAAAACCTTTCCTTTTAGATTAGCAATGTGTGGAAGATTCAAAAAGTATCCTTGATATTATAAAAAGGCATGTGTTTATACACTTCAAACGTGCAATCACCCTTTGGTTCTTTCAAAGAAAAACCTTCCTATGCCACTGTTACACTGCACAAATAAACCAAATTTTGTATTGTGGACCTATATTAAGCTACCACTCTCAAGACCAATGTAACAATGATACAAAATAATGTTTGAGACTGCAACAAGACATCAAAATGGCTAGTGTACTAAAAAAATTCTTATGATTTCTGAAAAATGTTGATAACTCTACTCAGTTGGCTTCTTTTTTCAATATCATACAAATTGAACCCTAGCATCAATAGACTCTATATATCAAGCTACCACAATTCAAGTTTCAACAATGAATATTTATCATGCATGTTTTAAATGACATTCAAGTTTATGGTGGTTTTTTTGTTTATATGATGTTATGTGATATTCTAATCCTAATTCATGCTTCTAGGCTGCATATATATATATATATTATTTTTACATGTTTTCTCCATTGTTTAGCCCCTTCACCGCAAGTAAATGGCTGCATAGTGTGTGGAATGAGGGGGCAACAGGCCTAAGACCCCTTTAAAGTTTGTTTGAGTGCTTACTTTTCATTTTTTGTGAGTTTTGTGCCAAGTTTCCTCAAAGAAATGTGGTCTCATAGAATTCCATGACAAGCTAATGCAATTGATAGCTGCTCATAGTTATTAGTTATGTAATGTGAAGTAATTGCATAACTGCTTAGGTTGACTTTGTAAAAACTATATTGTTATTGAATTTTTTTCATCTATTAGCATCTAGTTGTTACTTATGCAATGTGAAGTAATGCTTTGAGTTTGAAAGATGTGCAATGCAATGTAATCAGCAATATGAATATAAACTACATAATAGAACCATTCTTTTTATGCTATTGTACATTGATATTTAACCATTTCTCACTTGATTAAATTTTCAAAGAGTTTAATCATGCACATGAGGAGGAAATTAAATTTCGATTGTCAATTTCTATATATCAAATTATCCAATAATCAAGTGTATGTCCATATACAAAAATGGCATCAACGCTAACTCAAACAAAGCTCTACAATATGTGGCATATGCCATCTCGATATCTATTAAAAACTTACATGCCAAAATGTCTATCTCATCCTAAACTACTGGTGGATCATCAAAATAGAGCCTCTTTGAAGCACTCGTTGGCTCTGAAGGTAGCTGCACGAGAAAAAGTCAAACCACAATTGAGATTAGTTATAATATAATTTAAAATCAAATAATTAACATAAAAATCAATATACATTGAATTATAATTGAACTCTAAAATTTTAATCTTGATTACCTAAAATATACGTCTCTTCGAAGGGTTAGGAGTCCTAGAATATGCCTCTCTCAAAGAACCAACCAAACCAACTTTTGTAACGTCAATCTATATATGTGAACAAAAACATAAAATTGATCCAAGTTAGCATACAATTGTTAGTAATAGGAACATATTTACCAAGCACAAAATAAAATAAACACATACCTCTTTAGGCTGATCTTTTTCTTTATCTCCTTGAGGTGTTTCAACACCTCCTCCTTTAGGTGTTCAAATACCTACTCCTTCAGGTGTTGTGACACTTGTCAACAATGATGTATAGCTCACAACCGCCTATACATAAAAATGACAAGTACATATGAAACTACCAATCTATGTCAATGTATGCATAATCAATAAAAGATCTTATAAATCTTAATTCAATCAAATTTGAGTTCAATTACCTTTCCCTTATCTAACATTGCGCCTCCATAGTCTGGAGAGCACTGCTCCTCACTCGCACTAGGTGTTTCCTACAAGTAGAGAATAAGATAAACATATAAGTTAATATATAATTTCATTAATGACAATTCAAATGACAAGCAAGTACATAGTAAAAAAATGTAAATGAGTGAGTGAAAAAATACATACTGTGTGCGTGTCGAGGCCAAATGAAATGGCCCTAAGGGTGCTATCAATCACCTGTGTGAGCTCCTCCTCAGACATTAACTGTTAAATAGATCATGTAAATAAATATTAGTACTTGATACTATCTCTTATTAATATTCATTTAAAAAAGAATGCAAGTTTTGAATTTACACCTTAAATGTTACATGTGTAACTATTCCAATGTCCACCTCTCTAGCATGAGAGGACTATGTAGGGTATGCTCCACTCCCCTGCGTGTGATCTCCTATAATCTCTACATCCTGGATGTCATAATCAGAAGTGTCTAATGGATGCTCAACAGGTTGTACAATAGGACCCAAGCATATATGGTGGCACGTATTGCAAATATGTGGCACACAAATATGTGGACTTGAGGATGATGATGCACAACAAGACTAGATCCATCGCCAACATCACCAGAATGTGGCTAAGCTACTAAAGAAGCATGGGAAACCAAAAGACCACTCAAAGAGTGAATGGCCTGGATAGTCTGTGTGGCTGCATCCTTCGTAATAGCTGAGTGTTGTATTGGAGGTGGCAGAGGAAGGGGAACATGTGGGTGCCTGACTACTCTAACTGCCCCTAGCCTGTCCTGGGGCATACCTCCACCAACGCCCTGGAAGGGTTTAATGTCAAAGTAATTGACATGATTCCCTAACAAAAACTCAGTGCATAATTTTTTAATAAAGTAAAAAGGTATGTCAAGATTATTGTTGGGTGGTTTATCAAAAACCAGACACCACAGATCCCAAAATTTATCTACTATGCCCCTATGTGTGCACCATTTTATAGAAAGTTTTGGTTTGCTAACATTAACTGGAAAACCAGTGCAGGGGCTAATAAATAAAGAGGATATTTGGGCTTTTGTTATTTGGATATTTTTCACATCATCATAAGATAATCCACATGCATAATATTCCCTCATGGTTTCTCGCCACAAATGAAAGGCATTATGTTGGGTGGAGAGGGTTTCTACATTTGTAATTATTTATGTCAATGTGGTTGACATATGGGATAATCGAGGGATTTTCCTATAAACATCACAAATTCCCCTCAATTGCTCCAATTTTTCACCAATTAAGTCTTCAATTGATGGCTGCGAAGGCGGTGGAGCGTTTGGCATTTCTGCATTTTGATTCTCAGCTGGTGGATTTTCATTCTCAACTGGTGGAATTTGTGCATTCTCATTCTTAGTTGCCATAATGCCTGATTAAAGTTAAAAAATAATTAATCTAATTAAAATTAGACAATATAAATTAAAATATTATTAAAATACCCTAGTTTTTAAAAAAATTCCAAAAAACCCTACTTTTAACAAAAATCTATAAAATTCTCTAATTTTTAATACAAATACATAAAAAACATTATTTTTAAATCAAAATCCATAAAAACATTCATTTTTAATCAAAATCCATTCTAAACTCAATTTTTTCATAAAAATTCAATCAAAAACCCTATTTTGAAAAAAAATCCATAAAAAACTAATTGAAATTATACAAATCTAATTCAAAATTCAATCAAAGCAAAGAAAAATATAAAATCTAACCTTTTCAAATTGGATATTGGCGAAATTAGATATCCGTTGTGTGAAGAACCTCCTCACTGTGCGCTCGCGGGTTGTTTGTGACTGTGAAATGATTTTGACAGCCCGAAATTTGTTTATATATACTTTTTTCAAATCGGATATCCAATATGGAAATCTAGGTTTGGTAATTGCTTTGGAGGTGTGTACTAACACCCAAGCCACAAAAAATTCAACTCGACATTTTTGCATTTTTGGGTCGATGAAAGACGTAATTTCTTCCTCATTGCCACTTTTTGGCCCATCATGATCCTGCACATACCCACATGTGAAGTCATATGCAATAAAATGTGTCAAATTTCCTAATTAAATATATTTCCTCACACTTTAAAATATTATGATATTCAATGGTTCATTTAACTTCCTCAAGGATCATTGTATTCATATGATAGTATCACTAAAGAATGTTAAATACTTTTGATGCTAATATGGAACTTAGATTAATAATTGTCAATATATTTGAGTTTGACCATGTTTGAATCACCTCAATTATCTTTGGCTGAATTTCAAAACCAAAATATGCCTTCTACAAGAGAGCATCAAGAGAAAAATAATGCCTAATTATGGGCACAATGGATTATATTGATATCAGACATAAAAAATGTACATATGAGGCTTTTCTTATATAGGTAATGTTGATAGGTAGGATTAGACAAAATTGTGACATGTTTCTTAATCTCGTGCAATGATACAAATAACTTGATAATTATCAAATGACGTATGACTCAAGAATTAAATTCTAAAAGATAAGATAAGATATATTTGATGAGTAAGACTTATAAAAAGATTTAGCAAGCCGAGACTCCTCCATGAATGCAGGGCTTTCACTAGTAACACACAATGGAGAACACGCTATGGTCAAATAAGGCAAGGCAAAGACAACTCAGGACATTGATGTGCTGAAAAAAATATATTTAATAAGTCTTACTCATCAAATATATCTTATCTTATCTTACATTTCATTATATGCACATTTTATGAGTCTCGGCTTGTTGAGTCTTTTTATAAGTCTTACTCATCAAATATATCTTATCTTATCTTTTAGAATTTAATTCTTGATTCATGAGCACATCAACGTCCTAAGCTGACTAGTTAGGTAAAATACCTCATTCACACTGATGCCCCACTTGAGTGCAACTTATGGAGTAGATTATTATTAAAATGATGAAAATAAGAAGAATATTATGGGTACTAGCTATTAAGACATCTTATGTACCCATTTTTAATGCACTCTCTCACAGAAAGATAAAAGGAGAAAACACAGTGGGATTAAACTCCTCTCAAAGAGAGAGAAAATATGAAAACAAACATTAAAAAGTGATGAAAGAGTGATGAATGGAGGACTTAATGATACCCCCAATGACTACATCCATCACAAGTATACAATTAATTATCCCTCCATGAGAATGAAAGAGAGAGACAATGTAGTCCCCCCATAATGGTAAATGCTTGTAGAAAAAACATGATCCAATGCCTACAAATAACATTTCCCCCTTTCAAAAGAATATAGAACAAGTAAAACTTTAGGAATGCTTCCCATTATTTTTATGAATTAGAAGTAATAAGAATCCAAATGTGTGAAGATTGTATCTCAAAAATATACTCATGTGCTGCAAAGTTCTCTCTAGATAATGATGCCATAATCAAATCAGGTAAAATCCAAACAAAAATTAAAGGTGATAAACTAGGATCGGGTACTAGTTGATGTTGAACTAGATACAAAGATAGTGTATATGATTCGACAATAATTGTTCCATGAATCTAATCAAATAGGAGATATAACCCCTCAAACTGGTCCATCATAAATCTTAAATACCTTTTATATAATCATCCTAAAAAGATACATCTAAAAGAATATAACTTTACTTATTTCAAATAATCAACGGAAGCTCTTGTTGAAACATATCTTGAATCTGATGAAGCAATAGGAGATGGATGTGTTATATCAATTAGAGAAAATGGGAACTATAGGGGAGGTATGTTGATCATCAAGATGCAAAAGTGTTGCATCATATTGAATAATTTCGAAGGTATCGTGATTAAGGGTAAATGTACAAAGTTGTGTCACACTTTTGGCCAATTTATCAACATAAGTGAATTTAAGTATTTCTAACTAAAAATCAATTTTGATCAAACACACGAGCTAGCTAGATTCGTCTTAGCTAAGTTAAATATCTCCATAAATTTTCCAACTAACATTGTTCATTAAATACATATTTAGGACCACTTTAAGGCCAATTTACCAAAAAAATGAAATTATTCAAAAACCTTGGTATTTCAATAACTCCTACTCATATAAATAATATTTTTTTAAAATATAAAAATAGTCTTTTGTAGATCTATAAATGTAGTTTTCAAAACTATGTATTTTTTAATAGTTTAATTATTATTTATATTTTATTTTTTAATTTTACTAAAAGTAGGTTATCAGCACCATAATATAAGGTTGGTTATCATGTAAAGAAAAATACTAAACTTTATTTTAAAAAAATTGAAAAAAAAAGATACACTACATAAAAGACTTCATGTCAAGATGGTATAGTTTTTTTTCTATGTTAGATAAATTGTTAAGTCAAAAGGTGGGGTTGAATGGAATCAATTTAGTTTCATTATATGCACATTTTAATATTTATATAAAAAAAAAAATTATAAAAATTGGAAAAAAATAAATCCATGCACTAAAATTTCAAGTTATAAATACACAAAAAAATTAAAAGAAAAAAAAAATTACTATGTAAAGAGCGGGGTCAACTATAACTTCATTTTCAACATTTTATCATCAACTAAATTATAGTGTCAATTTTATAAAAAAATATATTATAATAATTTTTTTTATATTTCTAAAAAAATACAAACATAAAAATTCACTAAAAAATACACATTCATTAGTTTACATTATTTTAAAATTCAAAACATATATGTCATTTTTTATTGATTTAAGTTAAAAATTTGGACCAGTGTTGGCCATTTCCTTTATTAAAGTGTGACACAACTAAGTTGTGCTTTTACCCTTAAATGTTATATTATTAGCATAATAAATTGGAATGAGGCAATCTAATTCAACATCATCTGGGAAAGCATGTTTATGCGGATCTCCATGGATCTCCAAAATATTGGTCTAAAATATGCATGGATAATTAATCCTATGATATGTTCATTTTTATTACACAAAAGTGATTTCTTTTGTTGTGTCTTTGGCTCAAGGATGAGTCTATAAAATGATGCAAAATATTGATCCACCTAGAATGTGTCAAGATGCCTTTTTTCCAAGACTCATAATTGTCTTTAGTCAAAATGATTATAGAAAACTTAGTTGCATAACCCATAATTACAACAATGATACACTTCTCAATTGATAAAATTAGAGACCAATACATTAAATAGAGTAGAAATGAAGTGATTTTATCAAAATAGCACCTTCCCAAGTGCCAACATATTTAAGTAATCATCTAGTATGTAAATGTGGATAAAAATAAATAAAATATATCAAGGGGTAAATCTAGAAAAAATTCAAGGATGGCTTGAAATTTTAACTCAATACCTTTCTAATGCTACAAGAATCACAAAAATAAAAAAATTATGGAAAAAATTTATGAGATCGAGAGCCAGAAAAAGGATCTAACTTCAAATAGAAATGGTTTTTTCGAAGAAATATCTTTAATAATGAAGCCTCTACCATTAAAAATTACACAAAAATGTCTTTCTAACAATATCTCATTTGCAAAAATCAAACTTTTGGAAAAAAAGTTTATAAATGTGTCAAAAATTGAAATTTTGGATCAAAATATCAAACTAGCATAATAAAAATTTGCCAAAAATAAAATTCATAAAAAATGAACAAATTTTATATGAAAATAGGTATTTTTGGACCTTCTAAATGCAATGGAAATATCCATTTTAGCTAAAAGCGCTCCATTGAAAAGTTGCTCACCAAATTTGAGCTTCAAACCCTACTTTGCAATTATGTCATACAATGACCAAATTGAGTGAAATAAAATCTAAAATTAGGGTATGTGCAGGATCATGGTATGCCAAACAAGCCCTTAAGTGGCAATGAAAATTCAGAACAATTAGAGTTAGGCAACTTGATGTAAAAATTTGAATAAGTTATCTATATTATTTCAAAAACATGTAAGAATAGATTCTATGGGAAATTGAATGTAGTTTCTAAACTACTAGGTTTATTTTTTAAAAAACAAAATCTATTTGGTGAAAATTTAAAATTTCAATGC